>CAWUFW010014783.1:202531-396587 GCA_963921515.1 Calotriton arnoldi
TCGGAATCGACCTCTAAGTCTTTATTTTGGAACTCCTAGAGGCAAAAAGGTATAAAAAGGGTCAAACATTTATTTTCTAACAATGCTCCTCTTTCTTTCTCACAAATTCAACAGTTGTTTAAATGTCCTCAGTCTTTTTTGCCTAAATACCACCTTCTCATAAATATTCTTCTAGATGTTCTATATTTGTTTACAGACCCTCCCTGTTCTTCATCATCGCAGTCCCATCTTTGTTCGATTCTTACTTCCATTCCTAAGGCTTCACCTGTTTACAGACTTATTCGTTCTTCGACTACTACAAGGCCCAAAACTAAGATACTCAGTGGGAATCGGATTTGGGATGTACCTGGACTATTCCTTTTTTGGAATAAGATATGGCATAAGATAAATAAAACCTCCAGAACAGCCTCTACCTCTCAATCTGGGGAGAGGATGTGGCCTATCTGCTAGAGCATTCGACTTCAAGCTAGGAATCCAGGTTCGAGTGTCGGCAGGGATGCTCAACATTTTGTGATTCTGGGCAAATCACTTAATCTCCCCATGCCTAACAAAATGAATGTGTCTGTCTGTAACACAACTGGTGCTCATGTAAAGTGCTCTGATACCCTTGGGTCGATTTTGCGCTATATAAACCCCCACCCAAAAAATCTTTGTTCTTTCTTTATCACAAGCTGTATCTTAACCCCTCAGCCATAGCTAAATTCTCCAGGAACACTAATTCAAAATGTTGATAGTGTGGTCATCACATTGGAGATCTCATACACCTATTATTTCTTGTCCTCCTACATCTTCCTTTTAGGAAAAGGAATGGTCTCATCTTACCTCAATTTTTCATTTCCAGTCCCCATTAACTCCCCTGACTTTTTTTCTAGGCAGTCTATCCGAAGATATCCACTCACCCTTTGATATTTTAAGGTTGTTAGATTTCATGTTGGCTCTAGCTTTTCAACACATTTCAATTAATTGGAAATGTTCTTCAAATATTTCTTACAAAGCTTGGTGGTATAATATTTGTCATTATCATTGATTAGATACAGCTTTTACTTCTTTGTACTGCCCTTCTCTTAAAAGAGATTTATATTGGTTATCACTATTCTCATTTTTAGATACTGCTGCTTATAATTCTACTAACTGTATTTCCTCTGAAAACTTAGATCACCCTAAGAAGTTTATTTCTCTGCAATATGTTTTAGTATCAATTTCTGTTTTTTTTAAATTGCATTTCTATTTCCTCATGTTATATTCTATGATTTTGTCATGAACTGGTCTTCTTTTCATTATCCTTCCCCCCTAATTCCCCAATAGTTTCAGAAAATGTGAAACAGCTTCTCTTGTTAGTCACAATGCATATGCTTAATAATTTTTCATTCATATCTCCAGTTGTTGTTACTCCTTTTTCTGCTATTGTTATTTTTAAATTAAGCTGTTTTACCTAAAAAAAAAAAGTACAAGCACGTTGTGCCCCTCCAATCCCACCCACTTCGGCCTCTGGCTGCAGTGTGTATCTACACCTCTCACATATATGACAAACATGTATGACTCCAGACACCACCATTGTGCTCTTGATGGGCTGCAGTTTAAAAGTACGGCAGTATCACATGCCAAGGAAAAATGACCTTACCACATATAAAAATGTATTTTTATATATTAGCTGAGTAACCCATAAAGCGCGAAACCATAGGGCTGTGTGCTGAAAAAAAAAATAGAGGCGGGCATGGCTAATGCTCTGCAAGATGGCAACCTAGGACCGGAGCTCTGGCAGATGAGAAAAAACTCTTGAACGTATTTACAGAGTGCCTGAATACCCTTCTAAATCAGTGGAAGATTGATGATGCAGAACATGATTTTTGCCCAGTCACGGGCACAGGGTCAAGACTGATTTGCATATAGCTGTGTCTGAACTGGGGTGGCAAAGTGAGCTAAAGAATGATGATGGATTCAACCCAGATCTGTGACTGGGGGTGAGTGTTTGAAAAGTTTCAGCACTCCGTCCATCCTCTCCTTGTGTTTGCTTTGTTTGCCCTAAGTTGGCAGGGTATGCCCAGACGTGGGTCCCTTGCTCACTTTGCCACTGGATTCAAGCTAGCCTGGCTGATGAGGGCTGTTAGCCCGAAACTGGTCCCAGGATGCTTGATTCCGGTCCAGGGAAGACATGGCTTGGCAGTTCGGTCTGGACTGTTCCCATGAGGCACAGGGTCAAGACTGATTTGCATATAGCTGTGTCTGAACTGGGGTGGCAAAGTGAGCTAAAGAATGATGATGGATTCAACCCAAATCTGTGACTGGGGGTGAGTGTCTGAAAAGTTTCAGCACTCCGTCCATCATCTCCTTGTGTTTGCTTTGTTTGCCCTAAGTTGGCAGGGTATGCCCAGACGTGGGTCCCTTGCTCACTTTGCCACTGGATTCAAGCTAGCCTGGCTGATGAGGGCTGTTAGCCCGAAACCGGTCCCAGGATGCTTGATTCCGGTCCAGGGAAGACATGGCTTGGCAGTTCAGTCTGGACTGTTCCCATGAGGCACAGGGTCAAGACTGATTTGCATATAGCTGTGTCTGAACTGGGGTGGCAAAGTGAGCTAAAGAATGATGATGTATTCAACCCAGATCTGTGACTGGGGGTGAGTGTTTGAAAGGTTTCAGGACTCCGTCCATCATCTCCTTGTGTTTGCTTTTGAATTTCATGACCAGAGAGTATTGGAAGGGGAGCTGCAAGCGAGGCAAGGCATTGACTTATTTTCTTCAGCTCCAGCTCTGCCATTTTCCAAACAACGCAACTCACCCACACCCAGTGAAGCTCCGTAATGTGACTTGGATGAATACGCTGTGGAGATTTAGAGATTTGGGAGAGTGTTATGAGACCTGCTGTGCCTTTATATCTGTGCCAGCATACTTCTATAGCCATCGGACTACCAGATAGTGCTTGCATTCCCTCAATTATTGTTTACTCAATGGGTATCTATCTAGAAAGCATGTACCTTGTGCCCCTCTCGTGAGGTGCAATCCTCTTACTTGAAGATCTGGGATTTTTTTCTAATACATCCCCACACATACAGTCTTTTGCTAGAGAACTGAGATCACAAAGAGTATAAACAAAATGGTGGGTCATATAATATTGGGACCCGCAAATATTTTATAGTCTGTCTCTCATAAGATACATTGCCTGGAATACATATCATGGTGCTACATCTACAATAGTAGCCGTTTGCGATCTATTCATTGTGTGAAATTACATCCATATTCTGTTATATGCAGCCATATGCGGCTTTGACTACTACACGTCTGTAAAATACAAGGATTTGCAAACAGCATTCTACTCACTGATGGTATGCTGATCTCCCTTCAAACGGTCATCTCGACTCTTACAATATCATTGACCATATACCCAGAAATATTCTTGCAATGCAGCCTTTCTTATCAAGCTCATAATTTTGGGGATTTGCTACAGTTGTACTGATATTAATATAAAATGGTGGACACCAAAGAGAGAGAGAGACACAAAAACCACTAAAGATGCTAAAGAACAGAAATCTGGAATGAAAAGAAGTAAACAAGAATCACCACTGCCTGATTCACCCATAAAAGGAAAACAAGATATAGCGGCAACATGTTATTCATTCCATAGTGCCTAAACTCACTTCACATCCCAATGTGAAGAACTAAGACATACACTGACAAGCATCTAAACTCATTTCACGATCTAATGTTAAACACTGAGGGCCTGATTACTATGAGAGCAGGATAGAGACCATTTTTGGTGGTCCTCCTACCCACACCGCCTCAGGACCACCACCACCGCTGACATTTCTGCTACTGAGGAGGCAAAGGTGAGGCAGCCCATGGAAGCGGTCTTGTGCATCTCACCGACAGCCCAATCATGACCTGCCATTCCCCCGACCTGTTCATGGTGGGGTCATTGCCATGTGAGAGTCATCAGAAAGGCAGGTAATGACCCGAAGTAATGGCTTGAGGGTGAATGTGCCCATGTGCAACGTAGCTGGTGCTCGTTTAGTGCCCTCCAAAGGCCTACAGGTCGGGTGCCCACAATGTTTCACTTGCACAACAGAATGCAAAGAAACAGTGTGCCCAACTGGCTGGAGACACCACAGTATGGGCAGCATTGGCTTACGGCTCATTTCCAGAGTCGAAGCGTGCCGCTTCCATGATTCCACCACCCACACACCGCCAGCCTCATGGGAGACTCGTAATACGGCAGTCGGGATGCCGCCGGCTTGGCGGCGGTTGTCGGATCACCACCACAGCTGGCTTGCGGTAACACCACCTAAGTCTTAATCAGGCTCCAATACATACACTGACACATTACAATCTGAGGTTGGCAGGCCTTTCGAATGATGTCAAAGACCTGCCCAGTTGCCTTGAAGAAGCAGAATCTAGACTAAGTAAAACTGAAGACTGCCAGTCAGAACAACAAAATAAAACCTACCTACTATGTCAGAAAGTAGAAACTATGGAAAGAAAAAGACTAGGGATTCTCAGAGTCTTTGGATTACCAGAAAATTCAGAAGCAAACAACAGTCGTTGTGGCTTATTCTTGCAAAATTGGATCCAATATGTCTGTGTATCACTTTTGTTAAAGACTTCGAAATAGAGCGTACACAAATGGTAACTTCTCGCAAACCTTTATCCATTGCTCGCTGAAACCATTGATCTTTCGCCCACTTAAATATCAACAAGCAGAAATGATTCTTAATTGCATAGGAAAAATCAAAATGATTGAGTTGATTGGAGTCAAACTGGGAATATCCCAGGGCTATGCCAAAGCTAGCATTAGGAGGCGGAAAGGCTTTCTCTCTTTGAGGTCGACTATAAAATCAAGAAACATAATTTTCTCCATTGTGGGCCCATCAAAACTAAGGATTCTTCATAATGGGAAAAGTATATTCTTCAATGAACCTGCTGACCTTGTGAACTATATTGAGACACTTCAACAATCCGGCATGGACACCTAGCATATTTAGGACTTGGCTCTCATGTTGCTAGTTGCACAGTTATTGCCACTCCATCACTAATGTGTGATAGGATGCACCTGAATGAGGAAAGCATAAATATGTATCTACTAGTCTAATCAGTGAGTAATATGGTACTGCTGTTTATTATACCTCTTATGATAAAACATATCTTATTTAGCAAATACTCTCAACGTACTCAGTACTCCTTTAAGTAGTCTTGTTTATACATTAATGCAGTGGTTCCCAAACTTTTTTGACCCGCGGCTCCCTTCACCCTTTGGCCATTGCCCGTGGCTCCCCACTGTTACTTTTTTTGGAGGGTGGGGGGATGTAAGCCCGGCCTCTGGAGAACTTACATTTTTCTCCCTGAAAATAATTGGGATGAAGCTGATGAAGGTTTTATAATCATATACGCAGGGTGTTTCGTATTACTAAGGAGGCGCCTCTAATAAAATATTCCTAGTTACACTTCTTTGCCCATGCCTTTTTTAAAGTACCCTCTCAAACTTTTTTATCCCACTTTACAGTGCTAGATAGCACCCCTATGCAAGTAGGCCCCATTGCCAACGTTGTTTTGCGCTTGAAGAACATTTGCATGCACTTCCATTTCTACCCATGTCATACGTGCCAACACACCTGTCTCAGCAAGTTGACTCACGATTTTTTAGACCACATACAGCTTTATTTTTGCTGTCTCCTCCCTAAAATTGCCTCCAAATCAATGCAAGTCAAATAAATTCCTCTGATTTTTTTTTAAACGCCCCTCTTTCTTGCTTCCAAATATTGGCATTATACCACATATGATGTTTTACTTGCCTGTGCTCAAGGAGAGAACAGGCCTGTCTGGAAATGTGTGTGTACTGAAAGAAATGTGTACTGGAAGTACCTATGGTTCAAGTACAAATGTCAATACTTAATAATACTTAGTGTGTTTAATAGACAGGACAACTGCACTTTCCTGATAACTTGCAATGGTGTAAAATGCATTTGGAAAAAAACAAAACTATTAACGAGTCTAACAAAATAAATCAGGCATCTTCTGCTTACTTTGGGAGTGTTGGAACGTGGGGATCCAGTGAAATATGGAGATCATCTCCCTTGACATGCCATCAATTAAGCACTACGTTTACAGTTTTAGGCATGTCTCTTACAAATCATCGACATCATGCGTTTTAGTCTCATTAGTTTAACTGAAGCCAACAGACCCTTCAACATTAAATGCATTAAAGTGCTTGGTGCGTGGCTCCCCTGGCTAGGTTTGACGGCTCCCAAGGGAGCCACGGCGCACAGTTTGGGAACCACTACATTAATGTGATGCTCCTTGTATATGTGGTGCATAAGTTTGCAATGCCTACTCCTACAAGACTGTTTATTGTTGTGGAGGTTTGATTGTTTTTTATTTGAGCTGGCCTCTATTTGAATTTTGTTTCCCATACTTTCAATGGGAAATCTTTGCTCCTATTGTGATCTACTGCTTACCTCATATTGTTAGCACATATCAATTCTCTATAGGTTACCAATCAGAATTCTGATAATCCTTAACTAGATGATAGAGAAACACTATTTAGATATGCAATCTTGTACTCAATAAGTTTTTGCAACCCAAAGTTTAGCATTTGTTGATGACGTTGATTCTGCATTACTTTATTAACAAAGGACCATTTCCCCATTACCTGTTGAGTTACATAGGGGTGGCTATCCGTAACATACAATGCTCTTTTACTCCCTAAGAGGAATGGGTGGAGGTAGGGAAGGTGGGTGGGGAAGTCTTTGGCAGTTTCTTTTCTGGCTTGCCTTCTTTAATTATCTTTTTGCTTCTTTTATTATATTGTTCTTTTCTCCTTCCTTTTTGCTCAAACACATAGGGCCTGATTATGAGTTCCTCATAATATTTCGATTTATGAGTAAAGTCATGTTACTCATGGATCAGAATTATGAGTTTGAAGGTATTTAATACATTAGATAATTATTGGATGCTTTAAATAATTCACTCTTCATTACATTTTGGCAGGCCAAACCTGCTTAAATTTAACAGGGGAAAATATATGGTATTTACTGTCTCATGAGGATTTTGGTGCATTAAAGATTCTTATGTTATTCACCATGAACTTCTAATAGGTGTTATTTATCCCATCCATAAATAACATACCCTCTGGTATCGTTATTTATCAGGGGTGATAAATAAGGCCTTAGCTCGTAATCAGGCCTTTAGATGGAATAACACACTTTCAATGCGGAAACCAAATGCATACACTCAGATGAACATGTTCTCTAGATCTATAAAGATATTACCCCTTAATGTTAAGGCCCTTAATTACCTGGCTAAAAGGAAGAACTGGTCTCAATGAGGCACATCATATGAACAAAACATGGATTGATTACAGATCATGCTCCCCAGCTGTTAAAAAAAAAATGGAGTAGGAACATTTATTGCAAAAAAGGCAGGGAACTTCTGTACAAGTCCAACTCATGACAAGAATGGTAAATGGCTTTTAACCAAACTAAATATGAACAGAGTAGACCTTTATGTTGTCAATATATATGACTCTACATGAGATGACTCAAATTTCTGGTTGGAACTAAATACTAATCTTACGGGTTATATCAATACTCCCTGACTGATCTAATGAACTGTCATCCCAAAGAGGGGGAAGAAGGTTTGGGATACTCTTAACCCTGCTGACACTCTGACTTACAAGTGTGTTTACTCCAAGTGGCACTCAAATTCAACTTTGGATCCTGAAGTGCCTACCTGTAACAGCAAGAGAAGACACAAGGCTAAGAAGGCCTCATCCAGGAGGAGCTCATATGCGCACTGATAAATGCACAGACCATGGTCAAATATAGCACTGAAATATATTAGCTGATTGAAACCCACAACATAGATTATTCATTTGTTACTGAATCTTGGGCTAAGGAAGATTGTGGGCCTGATTTAGTATCAGCCACCACTCCGGGGTACTCAATTGCTAGACTTGATCGTCCCTCTTGTAGAGGCGGGGGATAGACTATCATTTTGAGAAACTCTATTAACTGCACTTTGCAGCCAATTAGCTCTGATTCACATGACACATGCGAGATAGCGCCGTATAGACTCAAAGCTGATTACACGTTTTTCTTTTCTGGACTTCTTGTTTGCCATCCCTCCAATCACCCCACCCCCAGTTCTCAAATTCAGTTTATCGAGACTTGGGATCAAGTCCTTGAACCTTTTATTGCAAGCCCTAATTTTACCATATTGCGTGATTTAACTTCCATTTGGAAGATAAGGGATGTAAAGATGCTGTCACATTTTTAGAACTTATGACTAATTTTTGGTTCTCCCAATTGGTTAACTTTCCCACCCACATTGCTGGCAATACACTTGATGGAATCCTTGCTAATCACTCGGTCTTGGAAGTGGGTGTCATCCTCTCACTTAGGTGGTTGGACCACCTAGTGGTAACTTTTAGATTCAAACTGCAGATGGATATAGAAAGGACACAGTGTAAGCCTGCATAGAAGTTAGAGTAAAATTTCCCACATAGATTTGGAATCTGCCCTCGGTGAAATATTAGGGAAAATGAACAGCTTACAAGACCCATGCCAGAGGATTTTAACATTTGGGTGACGGCTGTAATTGAAAAAGTTGCCCCACTCAAATAAAAGATGGGCACAAGAACTAAAGTATCTGGTCCTTGGTTTTCAGATGAGTTAAAAGACCTCAGATGACAATGCCGGAGGCAAGAATGGAGGTGGAGGGCTGCCTTTACTTTAGAGGAGAAACTTAAACAAAAAGAGTTAATTGTTACCTATAAACCCACCATTCTGGGTGCTAAATCATCTTCTTACACTAGTAAAATATGTTCTGCCAGCCATACCCCTAATTAACTTTTTAAGGTTGTGAGAGAGCTTTAAACCTTCCCAGCAATCATTAGAGAACTTGCAATGCTTTTGCAACAACATTGCAGCCTATTTCAGAGAGAAGATCTTGAAAATATTTTCTGATTTTAAAGTTAATGAGGATAGGCTTCCTTTCACTTGGGACTCTGATTCTCCCATTGTTTGTGATTCTGCCTCCACTATGTCTATCTTTCATCCCATATCATGCATGCATGCAAAAAAAAGCTCATGCACTTGACATCAGGCTCACCAGAGGACCCCTGTCCACCCAGAGGTTTACAACTTGTTCCATATTTGATTGCTACTTTTTTGGAAAGGGTCTACAACCAGATAATCATTAAGAGAGTATTTCCTCAACTCTGGAAAGAGGCAGTAGTTAGTTCTCTCAAAAAGAAACCAAACGGGGAGCCAGATGACTTAAAAAACCTGTGCCCTATCTAGCTTCTGCCTGCACTGCAACATTCAAAAACTACATCAAAAAGACATTGGCACAATTTATCACCATCCAGGACCTTCTGTACCCTTCACAGAATGGTTTCCAAAGTGGGCATAATACTGCATCAGGCTTGATTGCCGAGGCAGATTACATCTGTTGCCAGTTGGACCAGGGTGGCACAGCCATCCTGGTTATGCTGGATCTGTCCGCGGCATTTGCTACAGTATCCCCATCCCGCTTGGTGCAAACATTGCACCAGGCAGGAGTGAGGGATACCGCTCTGGCTCTATTTAGTTCTTTTCTTACCAATAGGACCCAGACTGTTAGCTGTGGCGTCTTCAGAGAAGAACATTTTCAGCTCCCCTGTGGGGTTCCACAGGGGTCTTCGCTCAGCCCCACCATGTTTAATCTTTATGTAGCCCCGCTAGCAAAACTGGTGCACTCATTTCGGTTCCTGGTCCTATCTTATGCAGATGACACCCAGATTATTGTCTCGATATCTGACATGCTATCAGTGGCAGAGAAATTCAAACTCTGTATGATGGATATCGGTATCTGGATGAAGGAAAACTGTCCTAAATAGTGTACCAAATAGACGAAGATCCTGATCTTTGGGGCACAGCACTCGGTGTGGTCAGAGCTGTGGAGGCTAGAGATGTGTGGCCTTTACCTACTTCAGTTGTTTCCTCTAAAAACCTAGCAGTCATTTCTGACAATATGCTCACCTTTAATACTCAGGTCATTAAGACCATAAGTTTGTGTTTTTGCATTATCAAAATTGTGAAAAAGGTTTTTCCTCTTATACTGTTGATTATGTCTCACCTTGACTGCTGCAATGCACTATACTTAAATATTAATAAATCTTCAGGTCATTTAAAATACAGCAGTCCATCTGGTATTGAATGTACCTAAACACCTTTGAGTTAGGGAAGGCTTGTGCTCTCTGCATGGCTGCATGTCAAGAAGTGGGTGACCTTTAAAGCACTCTGGTCCATCAGGCGCTGCACCTCCAGGGGCCGGTACCCCTGAGGTCAGTATTTCACTTGTACTCTCCAAAGAGAAAGCTGTGAAGGTGAACATTCCTAGGTTCCGGAAGGGTAGATGGGGTGGTCTCACCTTTTTGGAAGCAGCGGCAAAATTATGGAACAAAATGCTGATTCACATCGCCAGTTTATTTTCTCAAGTGGTCTTCCATAAGCAACTGAAAACTTGGCTATTTTTCCTTCCATAATTGCATTCTCTTTTTGCAGCTTCTTGTCCATTGGTAGTGCTTTAACGCCTATGGGCATAATGCGCTTTATAAATTTAAATACAAATACGGGCCTTTCTGACTATGTAGATCTTGTCCTAGGTGGAAATTTTAATCTAACCTACAGACTCTTGGCTCAAACATGCCTCATAGATTTATGACACACTTACTCAAGACCCATGAACTTAGCAATCTCTGGAGACTACATAGCTCAAGGGGTAGCACATTCACATTTTATTCTCATACCCATAATTCTATGCCAAGATTTGATCTCTCATTGATGCCACTGTGAAAGTCCTTGGCCAGGTCTTATTGAATAGACTCTCCACCTGGGCAGACTCCATTCGTATTATCTCAGATGTGCAATATGGGTTCCGTGCAGGAAAATCCACCACCAGTCAGTGCCTCAATCTCTATCTTTTAATGGCAAAATATACAATAGCAAAACCTGGAGCTCTGTATCTGGGCTTCATGGATCTCACCTCGGCCTTCGACCGGGTGAACCGTAGCAAACTCTGGAACCTACTTGGAAAACTTGGGGTCGACCCGGCGATAATTAATGTCTTAATGACATTACATTTCAACACCACCGCTGTAGTCAGATACACCCAGGAAGGGAACATTACTGATCATTTTAAATGTTCAAGTGGAGTTAGACAAAGATGCATATTGGCCCCTTTTTTATTTACGCTATATATTAATGGCCTTGACTCATTCTTGACAGCCCTACAGGCCGATACTCCCAGGATAGGCCCTAGACCGGTTTCTGTACTGCTGTACGCTGATGGTGCGGTACTGCTAGCATGAACGCCGAGGGGTTTGCAGGCCTTATTGGACAGGTTTGCGTCCTTTATGACCGAGATGGATTTATCTCCGAACCTAACTAAATCATATGTTATGGAAATTGGTAAGCAGGCCAGCAGACATAACACATATAAAGTAGGTACACATAGTATAGCGAATGTTCTGGCCTTTTCTTACCTGGGTATTTTATTCGATGATGAGGGGAAACTTTTAGAAATGAACAGATCTACGGGTGCTATCACAAATTATGCTCATAGGCTGGGGACATGGTCACCGAGGATAATTTTATAGCTATACAATTCTTACTGTATCTCTAGGGCCCTTTATGGAAGTGAGGTATGGGGGTACATGGCAGCTAACAATTTACAAATTGCAGAAAATAAATATTTTAGGTGTATTTTGAAGGCCCCCCAGGGTACCCCATCGTACTCGATACACGAAGAATTAGGGGCCAAGTATATCACGGATTTCGTGGCCGTTAAACCGTTGTTATGTATAATATATATATATTTAGCTCGGGTAACTACAACTGCTGAATTTCTATGTTTTTGTGCGAGTGAAATCTGAGCCTAACTATCCTATCCAAGTAACCTTTGTTTTTTTTCAGTGAATTTCTACGTTTTTTTAAAAACTATATCGGAGGTGAAAGAGGTGTAACCAAACTGGAGCCTGTGATCAAGCACCGGGAGGGTCCGAAACGTGTGAGGCAGAAGCTGCTCTTCAAGCTAAATGCCAGCCCTCCAGTGCAAATAAATATTGAAATTGACAGAGGAGTGAGTCTTGGTTTTTGGGACAAAAACAGATGTAAGATATTATGGCGGTCATGCTGTTCAAGACTGCACCACCACAAGAAATGGAAGTGTGCGTCCGCCTATGCTCTGAATCAAGTGGAGCCAAATTAAGCGGAACAGCAGAATAGTGTGAAAATAGTTCTGGTAACTAACTCTGAGAGGCCCACTGGAGGGTTTTTAAACATGTAAGAAATTTAAGTTTGGCAACACACACCCACTGAAGGGAAATAATTGACTTGCTGGCACTATGTATCCCAGCATGCAGCAGAATGAGATCATATACCAGAAAGGCCCACCTGAGGGCAATAAAGGTAATTATCATGTTGATAACAGTACCGGAGGTGAAAGAGGTGTAACCAAACTGGAGCCTGTGATCAAGGACTGGGAGGGACCAAAAGGGGTTAGGCAGAAGCTGCTCTTCAAGTTAAATGACAGACCTCCAGCTTAAATAAATATTGAAAACTGCAGAGAAGTGTGTCTTGGTTTTTGGGACAAGAACGGATGTGATATTATCTACTGGCGGTCGCCAGTAGATAGTTATAGTTAGGACCTATTTTCCATAGGAAATTCACAACATTCTATTTCCAATAACTTTGGCGCCGGTTGATGAATCTTCGCAAAATTTTCAAAACTCGTGGGGCGCTCCGGTCCGCTCCTATCTTGAAAGTTTCAGGGTGATTCAGCAAGCGGGGGCCGAGAAAAAAGGGGGGTCCCAAAACGTGTTTTCCCCATGCAATTTTCCATAGGAAACTTTAGACATGGCTACAGCCCAAACTGCTGAACGGAATTACACCAAATTTGGCAAAGAGGTAGTTCTTGGTTCAGAAAGAACCCTTTTTGTTAAATGGTGTAAATCCGTTCAGTAGTTGCTGAGAAAATCAAAAGTAAAAACACATATATATCTATGGCCGCGGAGGATCCGCGCACCCTCCTGATCACGAGCTGTATGCTAATTGGCTGTCAACACTCCAAACCAGCAAGTGTTGGCAGCCATCTTGTGCCTCGGTAGAACCGAGGCACAAGAAATCAGAAAAACAATCGCAAAAAACAAGAAAAGGGGGCAGGGTAGAAACACCCTGACCCCCTAGGCCTGCTCAGGGGGTCCCGGGCCAAAAAAAGCATTTTTTTTTTTTTTTAAATTCAGAGGGATGCGCGTAGGATGCGCGGATCCCGCCGTAAAAAAAAAAACGAAGCGCGTGCTCCCGCGCTTCGTTGTTATTTGGCCCCCGGGTGGGTCAATTTCCGGGGGCATGCGGGGGTTAATCAAAAAATTGTGTGGGGGGCCTCTAAGGGCCCCCCAAGCCCCGGGTACCACCACCCCCCAGGGCTTAGAATTAAAAATGGTGCAGGAGGGCACTCGGCCCTCCCGCAGCGCCGGGGACCGCCACCCCCCGGGGCTTCTTTTTTTGTTTATAAAATTACCTGTGTGGGGGGGCTCGAGCCCCCCACATGCCCCAGGGACTGCCACCTCCCCGGGGCACTAAGAATTTTAATGTGGGGGTCCGTTTCGGACCCCCGAGCCCCGGGGACCACCACCTCCCCGGGGCTTTGCACATGTTGGGAGGGGGACCACCACCCCCCAGGGCCGGCTCCTGCAGTGTCCCGGGGTGCCCACCCCGGGACACTGCTGTTTGCTATGACAGGGCGGGAGCCTCGCGGCTCCCGCCCTGCCATAGCAAACTGCTTTGGTTTTTAGAAGAGAGAGCAGGAAACCTGCTCTCTCGTCCAAAAACCAAAGACGATTGCTTTTCCACACGGGGAGCTGCATCTTAGCAGCTCCCCATGTGGAAAAGCAATGCCGGCTCCCGAGGGACGCGGGGAGCCGGCGGGACCGTGGGGGGATTGGATCCCCAACGGAGAGGGCCAGCCCCGGGGGATGGGGTCCCCGGAGCTACGAGTGGCCCGGGAGGGGGGCCACGCGGCCCCCTTCCCCAAAACATTTTTTTTAAAAAGGCCATGCCCCGGGGGATGGGGTCCCCGGGGCCGATTAAGGCCCCCTTCCAAATTTAAAAAAAATATATATATATTAGGGGGCAGGCCCTGGGGGATGGGGTCCCCAGGGCCAATAAATTAGAAAAAGAAGGGGGGCCACACAGCCCCCTTCTTAAAAAAAACAAAAAAATAAAAGACCAGCATCGCGCCGGAGGCCACGCCCCCTCCTTGCAGCACTCTGCATGCAGATGGGGAACGAATTCCCCTTGAATACTGGGGGTCCCTGGGGGCCAACTAGCCCACCAGGAACCTCCAGTATGCGCCAGGGGGCTGCGTTGCAGAGAGGTGTTCTGAGGCCACGCCCCTTTTTACACCTCTCTGCAAAGCAGCTCTGTGGCGCTTAATGGAGGTAGCTGGTGGGCTAGTTGCACCACAGGGACGCTCAGGATTCAAGGGGAGTTAATCCCCCAAATTAAAACGCACCACGGGGCACGTTTGCACAGTGGTGAAGGGAGGGGGCGGGGCCTGAGGTGACAGGTGTGCAAACACGCCCTGTGGCGCATTTTAAGTTGAGGAATTAATACCTCTTTAATCCTGAGGGTCCCTGGGGGCCAACTAGCCCACCAGGTACCTCCAGTAAGCGCCACGGAGCTGCGTTGCAGAGTGTTGTAAAAAGGGGCGTGGCCTCTGAACACCTCTCTGCAACTCAGCTCTGTGGTGCTAACTGTAGGTACCTGGTGGGCTAGTTGGGCCCCAGGAACCCTCAGGATTCAAGGGAACTTAATCCCGCAACTTAAAACGCGCCACGGGGCGCGTTTGCACACATGTCACCTCAGGCCCCCCTCCCTTCACCACTGTGCAAACGCGCCCCGTAGCGCGTTTTAAGAGGTAGTTTTAATCCCCCTGCCCTATTATGTACTAGGGACTTACAGAGGAGGTCATGCTAATCACAGGGGTACCCCAACGCATAGTGTTCCCTAGTGTATGTAGGTGTTTTCACTGTATTCTAAGTGTCTTTTAGCATAGCACTGGCTCTGGTTAGTCAGAGTCAGTTACCACCAGTACCCTTATGAAAAGGTTGTGGGCACAGGATGATTTTGCAACAGGGGGTCCCAGAAGGACCCCCTGGGCAGAAAAAAGCATTTTTTTTTTTTTTAATCGGTGGGATGCGCTTAGGGTGCGCGGATCCCGCCGAGAAAAAAAAAAAGAAACAAGTGCGCAAAATGCACTAAGGGGGCAGGGTAGAAACACCCTGACCCCCTAGCAGAAAAAAGCATTTTTTCAAAAAAAAAATCAGCGGGATGCGTGAATCCCGCCGAAAAAAAAAAAACGAAGCGCATTCTCCCGCACTTCGTTGTTAATTGGCCCCGGGTGGGCCAAGTCCCGGGGGCATAGGGGGGTATTTATAATATGTGGGGGGCCTCTAAGGCCCCCCCAAGCCCTGGGGACCACCACCCCCCGGGGCTTTAAAAATAAATGGTGCGGGAGGGCTCTCGGCCCTCCCGCAGCCCCGGGGACCGCCATCTCCCCGGGGCTTCTTTAATATTTTTTTTTTTAATTACCTGTGTGGGGGGGGCTCGAGCCCCCCCACACGCCCTGGGGACCGCCACCTCCCCGGGGCACTAAAAATGTCAATATGGGGGTCAATTACGGACCCCCAGAGCCCCAGGGACCACCACCTCCCCGGGGCTTTGTCAATGGAGGGAGGGGGGCCGCGCGGCCCCCCTCCTGGAGCCTGTAATGGCCCTGGGGACCACCACCCCCAGGGCTGGCTCCTGCAGTGTCCCGGGGTGCCTACCCCCAGGACACTGTAGTTTGCTATGACAGGACGGGAGCCTCGCGGCTCCCGTCCTGTCATTGCAAACTGCTTTGGATATTAGGCGAGAGCAGGAAGCCTGCTCTCGCTTCAATATCCAAAGCAATAGCTTTCCACATGGGGAGCTGCATGTTAGCAGCTCCCCATGTGGAAAGCAATGCCGGCTTTCAAGGGACGCGGGGAGCCGGCGGGACTGTGGGGGATTGGGGACCCCCACAGTCCCCAACGGAGAGGGCCAGCCCCGGGGGATGGGGTCCCCTGGGCAAGTAGTGGCCCGGGAGGAGGGCCACGCAGCCCCCCTCCCCAAAAATAATAATAAAAAAATAAAATAAAGGCCTGCCCCGGGGGATGGGGTCCCCGGGGCAAAAGGAGGCCTGAGGAGGGGGGCCACGCAGCCCCCCTCCTTAAAAATGTATTTAAAAGTGTGGCCATGCCCCGGGGGATGGGGTCCCCGGGGCCGGATTCGGCCATGGGAGGGGGCCACGCGGCCCCCTTCCCGTTTAATTTAAAAAAAAAAAAAAAGGGATAAGGCCCTGGGGGATGGGGTCCCCAGGGCCCAAAAATAGGAAAAAGTAAGGGGGGCCACACAGGTGATGTCACTGACCATGTCATGAGTGATGTAATATGTGACGTCATCAGCAGTGCATTGCGGGGGCACGAGTTATAGTTACCTGAACTAACTATAACGGGGGAATTTCACGGGTTTTGTACGAGTGCAATGTCCAACTAACTATAACTGTCCCTAAAACCTATGGTTTTTTCTGTGAATATATATATATATATATATATAAACACAAACTCCGCATTCCTTCCAGAACTCGAACGCCAACACAGGGACTCGTACTCAATTTTAAAAGCTTTCAGTACATTTATTCATTCGGTGACGCGTTTCGCCTGCCTCCGCAGGCTTGTTCACACAAACAAGCGTTTGTCACATTGACAACATTTAAAATACAAGCTTCCGATCACATGGTCCACTACAACCACCGCAGTGGAAGACAGACTATACCTCAGATGTGATTCAAATCGTTATTGCAGGATCGTTGTGTTGATCTGACAGTAATTATAAAGTCATTACCTTGCTTTAATTATATTTTAGAGAAGAACTTTTTAACCACAAAATACATATTGAAATTTGCCTTTTTATCTTTCAATAGTTATATGTCATGGAGTCAAGCAATTTGTGTTTTCTCCTCCTCGTTACCACTCAGGTATTTCGTTTTTGGCAAGTGCCCGATTATTGTCTTATTTTTTTTTGTAAAATTAGCATTACATTCACATTCATTTTATCTTTGCATACCTGGTGGTAGTACTTCATCCTATGGGCACATTAAAATTGGGCATGTGCAAATTAGAATACTCATAAATAATTCAGTATTAAAACTTCAAAATATATATTAACATCATATATATTTAAAAAGTTTAAAACAATAAAGTATTAAAACTCCAAGTCAACCTTCTCACTGTATCAATATAAATAAATAAAGTGCCAATGCATTGTATACAAACCTGATTCTTCAAGTGTTCATTTAGGATACTACTAAAAAGAGTATATTGTCTAGTCAATCAATACTCATAAAAAGTGATAAAGTGCAAGTGCTTCTTATCCTTTTTCTGATGTATCTAGTGCAGACCTATGATCTATACAGTACATAGATTTATAAAGTGCTAGTGCTTTCACCATAATTTTGACCAATTGACTTCTATATCCCATTAAGAACACTATATAAAGTGCAAGTGCATTTTTCATTTAAAATAGTATATACTACAGATCAACACATCCAACATTTTTAGCAATTCTTTCTCTTTTCTCAAATGGTGGCTTGTAATTTAAAATAAGCCATCTGATCTGGACACTTTTACTGGCCTAAATATACATGTAAGTCCTCGTCTGTATTTAATCCAGACTGGATTCGAGCATTGAATAACATGATATATTTCGATTCCAGCTGCCGCAATTTTCTTTCTCTGTTTCCCCCTCTTCTCATTTTTGGAACCTGGTCCACCACATAAAAGGTTAGATCCTCCAGTCTGCCTCTATGAAACTCATTAATATGGCGGGCCACAGGGTAGGTCTTATCATTATTTTTAACCGCCCGCATGTGCTGAAGTATGCGGACGTGGGCCATGTGAATAGTGCTCCCTACGTATATCTTTGGACAGGAGCACTGTAAAATGTACACAACATGGTCACTGCGACAATTCAAAAGCATCTAATTTTCCACGGTTTGGTCATCAAAGGAGACAAAACTGTCTTAGTGTTTTTACCAATTGTACAGGCTTTAAATTTTTGACATTTGTAAAAGCCTGGATTTGACTTCAGCCAATTTTCGGATTTTGGTATTTCCGGACTACTGTCTACAAGTTCTTGCCTCATGGATTTTGCCCTTTTGAAAGTCACCTGTGGTCTACGCTTTACGATTGTACTCAGCAGTGGCTCACTCCTAATCAGGTGCCAGTGCCTACTCACACAGTCTCTCACCCGTGTGTGGTAGGCACTGTACTCTGTGATTAGTCTTATTTCCTCATTATCTTTCTTTTTTATTTCTTCCTTCCTCTCTTTAGGTTTAAGGAGTTCAATTCTCTCAATACTTCCAACCTTTTTCAATGCTTGTTCTAGAACATTACTCTTATAGCCCCTGGCCTCAAATCTTCTGGTGAGACTGGTTTGAGCATCCTACAATGCTAGTCTCTCACTACAGTTCCTTTTCATCCGGAGATGCTCAGCATAAGGGATGCTCATTTTGAATTTTGTTGGATGGTGGCTAGTCGCATGAAAGATTGAATTACCTGCTGTTGTTTTCCTAAAAGCTTGTGTATGTATTACAGAGTTCTTCACATATACCTCAAGGTCTAGGAATGTTACTTTGGAACTGCTGATTGTGTCTGTGAAATTTAAATTCAAGGTATTATCATTAAGTTGTCTCACGAAACATTCATCAGACTCATCTGATCCTTCCCAGACCACAAAAAGGTCATCTATAAACCTCTTCCAGAGCACCACATTTTCCTTCCATTCCCTGGCATACTCCACCCTGAGCACCTGCTCCTCCCACCAGCCCATATGCAAATTAGCATAGCTGGGGGCGAAGCAGGTGCCCATGGCTGTCCCGCGGACCTGTCTGTAGGTTTCATTCCCATACATGAAACAGTTATTCTCTAGACATAGTCTGCCCATTTCAATTAACATTGTGGAGTGTTGATGTAATGAAATGTGTCTCATGTTCAAGAAGTGGCGCATAGCATTCAATCCTGCCTCATGTTCTATGCTCGTGTACAATGATGTTACATCGAGCGTAATTAGCAAATAAGTTTCTTTCCAAACTAGATTCTCCAATTTGCTTAAAAAGTCTCGGGTGTCCTGAATATATGCTGGGAGTTCTCTAACGAATTCCTGCAGGAAATGGTCCAGATATCTGGAAGTCCTTTCAAAAAGACTTCCTATAGCGGAAATTATAGGTCTTCCAGGGGATTTTCCTTATTTTTATGAATCTTGGGGATCAAGTATAAAATCAGCGTTACTGGTTTATCGATTTTTAGATACAAATACTCATCTTGAGATAATAAACCAAGTCCCCTCCAGCGTGCGAGGTCCTTGTGAAATTTATTTTTTACCTCTAAGAGGTTACTATGTGGGACTTTTATATAGCATTCCTTATCACGTAGTTGTTTTTTTGCTTCTAAATCATACATTGTTAGTGGCCAAAGGACCACATTGCCCCCTTTGTCCGATTCACGTATTACTATGTCCTTATTCTTTTTTACTTTTTCTAAAACCTGGTTGTACTTTCTATCCTGAAAGCTGCTCCCTTTCTCAAAATCATTACTTGATGACAATGCTAAATCTTTCGAATCTTTAATTACAGCCTCAGAAAAATAATCAACCAAATCCTTTGGTGTATTCGGTACAAAAGTGGACCCTGGTTTAAAGTTCGTTATTACACCTTTATATATATCAAGTCCCATGACTCCTGCTGTGCTTCGTTGTGTCCCAATCGGTTGTAGTCCTTCACATTCTCTCTGCAATTCATTCCGTTCATGCAGGGTATTTAAATCCCCTAACTGCAGATGACAAGATTCTTCTGGAATGTCCTGCATGTTTCCAGATTGACTTCTCTGAAAAAAATACTTCTTTAGTTTTAACTTGCGTACAAACTTATATATATATGTATATTTACACAAAACAAAAAAACATTGACAATTCATTTCTAAAATATTAAATAAATTAGCAAACACATGAAATAAAAAATATTTAAAATACATTTACAAATAATTTCAGAGGGGTTACATTTAGTATTCCCACTCCAGTCTGTACAAAGGTAGGGAAAGCGTTGAACTTTGAAGGGGTGAAATTTGCTATTTCCACTCCAGTCTGTGCAATGGTAGGTAAAGCATTGGACTTTGGAGGCATAATAATAATTATTCCTACTCCAGTCTAAGCAACAGTAAGTAAACTAATTCACTTCACACACATTACATACTTGAATTACCCTATTGATTTAGAAAAATGTAAAACTCTAAATATAAACATTATTACTTAACATAAAATATATATATATATAAGACTAAAAAACTTAAACATTTTCCTAATTTACAAAATTTATAAGCAATATAATTAATTTTCAATTAAAAATAATGCTTATCTAGTTATTACTTAATTAACTTTCCACTCTATACCTCTACAATCCAAGCAACCCATTATAATGAAAATAAATAAGTATAACACAATTTACAGAATTGATAAACAATTACATAATTAATAAACAATACATCGCTAATTATTAATTCATTATTACTTAATTAGCTTCCCACCCTACAACCCTACAAACCCAGCAGCTCACACCTAAAATATAACTAAAATATATAATAATTATTACACAATTTACATAATTATGAATCAACTAAATAATTAATTATACGTTAATAATTATTGTTTCATTTTGATTTTTTTAACTTCTCATCATATACTTCTATAAACCTACCAACCCACAACTACAATATAACTAAAATAAATCAATATTACATATGTACACAATAAAAAAATCTATTTAATATGTAATTATAAATTATCAATTAATTGTTAACTATCACTTAATTAACTTCCCACCCTATACTCCTACAAATCCAGCAGTCAACACCTAAAATATAACTAAAACATCGAATTATTAGACAAATTCTATAATTATTAATCAACTATTTAATTTTACATTAATTATTATTATTGTTTAAGATTAATTATATTAACTTCCCACCATATACTCCTACAAACCTAGCAACCAGCATCTAAAATATAACTAAAATAAATCAATAATACATAAAGTACATAATTAATGCAGGATTATTCTTGTGCAGAGAGGGACACTGAGAGGCATATTTCTCTTTCTATGTGTGCTGCAGAATGCAGCACATATAGAAGGAGGAAGTAACGAGGAGAAATAAAGATATTTCTCCTCGTTACATCTCACTTGAGAAGGCGTTTCATTTTTTCATATTCCTTGTTCTACCAGTTCTGGTAAATCTGTGAATGTGTCAAAAAACATGTGAGTTACATGGGAACACCCTTGCAACGCTCACGGAATGCCTTCCCAGGGGAGTAAGGCAACACAGCTATTTGCACTGTATTGCCTTACTATAGATTTATGGAGCCAACACAGGGCCACTCAAAGTGGCCTTGGGTGGCTTCATAATCACATGTAAGGTTTGCGTTGCTCTTGCACCACGTTGCGTGGTGCAAGATCGACGCAAGCCGGCTCATAAATAGGCCCAGAGTGAATGAAATACTGACTGCATCATTCTTCAATACATTCATTTGTAGAGAGAAAACGCATAGGTAGTAGTTGTTTAACTTGCAAAATATAATTTTTAGATTCCTATAACTGAGAAAAACTGTTTTGCTTGTGTTGTGTGAATAGTTTTACTCGAGATTATTATGATTTCATTAGAGTTGGGCTTGATATTATTAGTATGATCTAATTGGAGTGGCGAATTCGAGGGAGAGTATGGATCTTAAGTTTCAAACGCTTACTATGACAAACCAAAACACATCAAAATATTTGAAGAGGGCTGCAATGACAAACAAATATGACGAACATGAGTGTCTTGATCAATGGTTTAGAATGGAATTTAAAGGCCCACCGGAATACGCAGAATTGTTTGCAACACTCTTAAATGCATGCCTTGAAATGTAGACCAGTCGGTGTTTCATTAGCATATCTCATTTGTATCTTAATTGAGTTCCATTACGTAAAAACGCACGTGCGTGGCTGGAACAGGAAGTAGCTCACTGCATCTTGTACTACCACTGCGAAAGCATCTTCAGAAATGAACACATCACATATGTGAACATGACATCAGCCCCGAAGTGGTTTTCAGACACAGAACAGAAGAGGAAAGGGGCATGCAAACAGAAGTGCTTATCAATTCATCCAAGTCAGAAGATCAAATCACAGACTGCCCTTCTAAATCTTTCAGTAATTTTATCTCGGCGTGCTTGTTTCCAAGTCCTCATGGTACATTAACCATAATACTGTAATCGTATTTCTCACTAACGCTCTGTTTCAGTAAAGGGTTTCTTCTATTGTGTTACTCTGGGAAAATCCTTAGTGGCCGAGGCCCTAAGTGCTTGAGCTGTGCGTTCTTAAATACATTTTAATGTGCAGCTCATGAAATAAAAGCTCTAAATGCAGTAAAGCCTCCCAGGAGATGCCGCTTCTTCCAGCATTAGCCTGTTAACTTGCACAGCGAACTCTCAGTCGTGCACAATTTGGATAACAGATTTTTATAGGTGTCCTTAAGAATACTTTCATGCAAAGGCGCGCGAGCAGTGACCCGACTGTGATGTCCACATTGATCAAATGTGTTGGCTCTGCTCCTCAGGGGAAACATTTTATTTGCCATGAAGGGTTTTATATTCATCTAAAAATATTGCAAAAATCATGGGGGCAGATTTACAAGCCCCTTGCGCCACTTTTGCGTCACTTTTAACATGGGAAAAGTGACGCAAAAGTGGCGCAAGGGGCTTGTAAATCTGCCCCATGGTGTTTTGCTCGGGTCTTTTTATTTAGCACAGACTTACTTTTGCATTCATTTGAAATTTATTTTACATCAGCAAAATAATCAGTCTGGGTTAAAGCTATGTCTGACCATGTGAGCTTAAAATAAATTGACATGTAGAGAGAGATAGCTTAATGATGCATATATGACATTTTTCGTGACTCATTTTTCTGAGGTGGCAAGCTCAAAATTCTATCACTGAAAGCATCATTTGAGATATGGTTATATGTGTCTCACAAGATCGTGAAGATAAGCGAGCTATACTCTCCACTGACTAAGGTTCACCATGGAGTCAGTTATTGGACTATCATATCACTGTCCAGGCTCTTCACTACCAACCCGTAGTAGCATTCTGGGCTTGTGCCTTTCGACTCAATCAGCATGTTGTCGCTCCTGCCCTTGGCTGACATCGACATCAGCACTGCCCAGCAACCACAAAGCCACTTCCAGCCTTTGTAGCTTTGCCAGGCGGGTGGATCACCCCATGACAAATAAGCAGATCCTGAAGATATGAAGATCTGTGCTCCCTACAGATGTAGGATCACCATACAGCTATTTCAAGATCTGTCCTGTAGCCAACCGGACTCTTTGGTACTGAGCAGCTGCACCATACTGGGTGGGCTTTTTAAGGCTCATTCAGACCACTTTCCCTTGGCATATTCGGAAGCCAGCTTCACCTGGCTACCATGTGGCCACTCCAATATCTGCATCTCTGGATTGGATGGCAAACGGTGTTTCCTCGAAGGCTGGTTGTCTAGAAGCATAAACCTGCCTAATTGGGCTTGTTCAGGGCAATAAGGGACACCATGGACTGCTGTGTGTGCCTATTATGATCTTGCAATCTTTCTTCACCCCAATTCCGAGTGTACTTGGTAGGGTGCACAACTTTAAAATTGTATCAAAAATATTGTCACTCTTCAATATCTTTGCTGTAACATTGTAATGTCCTTTATCTCATGGGATAGTTTATCAGCGGTAGAAATATTGCTTTACTCTTTATTTATTTATTGTTGTATTTAAAATCTAGTCTTTAAATATCTTTTTATATAATGTTTAAAATATGGTTCTAGTACTTTATTGCATAATCATTTTATTTAGAATTGTATTAAGTATTTTTTTATATTTAATCATTCAGGAGAGGGTTTTAGAGTTAGTAGGGAATTGAGTGAGGATGTTATATTTTTTATGATATTTTGATAATTGTTTTTGATTTGTATTGTTTAATTATTTCTTTAAAATTAACATTTGTTTTATGTTTATTAGTAATTGAACATTTTTGTAAATAAAGGGATTTAAATGTGTTCACCAACCGTGGTGAACAAGCCTGCAGGACAGGCGAAACACGTCCAGCAGCTGACGATTAAACTAATATTTCAGCAAGACACGGCGTCGTCATCCTTTACGTCTGTTAGAGGGAGATCCTTTCTAATATATATATATATATATATATATATATATATATATATATATATATATATATATATATATATACACTGAAAAAGCCAAAGGTTACAGGGACGTTATAGTTAGTAAATAACATTTTTTAAAACACAGAAATTCACTGAAAGAAACAAAGGTTACAGGGACGTTATATTTAGGCTTAGATTTCACTCATACAAAACCAGTGAAATTCAGCAGTTATAGTTACCTGGGCTAACTTTAACTTACGCCCCTGCAATGCACTGCGGAAGAGGTGTGGCGCAGCGGCCAGGGTGCCTGACTCCGGACCACGGGGTTCACTGTTTGATCCCCGGTGCCGGCGCGGGTTAGCCCAGCACCATGTGACTCTGGGCAATAGCTCGCTTAATCTTCCAGAGGGCCCCAGCGCCGCGACACCTCTCCGGAGGTAGCTGTGCGCTTTACAAATGCTGGTATTTCATTTCATTTCGTTTCACTGCTTATGACCTCACATATTACATCACTGATGACATGGTAATTGACATCACTCATGACATCACTGATGACATCTCACATGACATCACTGATGACCTCGTCCACAGATAAAGGCCCCCGCGGTCCCTGCAGGCTCCCCACCTCCAGCGTGACCCGGCAATGCTTTTACAGAGAGGGAGCTGCTAACATGCAGCTCCCTCTCTGTAAAACCAATTTTTGCTCCGCTTCTTGCAAGCAAGAGCATTTTTTTTGCTCTTACTTGCTAGAAGCGGAGCAAAGTCTGCTATGGCTTGGCGGGAGCAGTAAAGCTCCGGCCAAGCCACAGCAAACAGCTATGTCCCAGGGGTGGGCACCCCGGCACATAGCAGGAGCCGGCCCTGGGGGGTGGCTATTCACAGGGCCATTGTTGGCTCCAGGAGAGGGGCCGCATGGCCCTCCTCCTTTCTTGCAATTTTCCCTGGGGAGTTGGTGGTCCCCAGGGCTGCAGGGGGGCTGCGCAACCCCCCAAATTCAAAATGACAAAAGCCCCACTGTCTTCATACATGAAGCCCCGGGGAGGTCCAAGAGGCCCCCTCTTTCATTAAAAAATGAGCAATGAGGAGGTGGTGGTCCCTGGGGCAGAGGGGGAGGCCATACAGGCCTCCCCTGCATTTTCCCTTTGCACAAGCCCTGGGAAAGTGGTGGTCCCCGGGGCATCAATGAGTCCGGGGGGTGTGTGCCCCCCTCCTTTATTATAATGTCCCCAGGGCATGGCACACCTGGGGGGCGATTAGAAACTAAGGGGCTCATTATGATGGCGGAACGATCGCCACCGCCGGGCCGGCGGTGGCGATCGTTCCGCCATCACAATGAGATTTACCCACTGCCATATTAGGATGGCGGTGGGTATCGCGGCGGACGCAAAGTCCGTCTGCCGCTTTACCGCTGGTGGCAATCGCACTGATTGCCTGGCGGGCGGAGCAGGGCCACTAATATGGTGGCGGTGCCTAGCAGGCACCGTCCGCCATATTAGGATGTGGGAAAATAAAGGCCTTGCCGCCATGGAAAGGCTGGCGGGGATTGGGTTCAGGGGCCCGTTGCGGGCCCCCTTGTTTCGTGGGAGGCGGGGTGCACTTGGGGCGTACCTATGGTTGCTTTAATTCATCGCAGGTTGACTTGGATGGTATTTTACCAATCCAAAGCTTTAATACTGTGCCTGGAGTCATAAAAAGGGTATTGTCATTTTACAGCTTGGCGTGGAAAGCACTGTGCTAATCCTATGCGTAAGTACTTTGCTGTAGAAATGGCAAAATACTTTGTACCTTTCTACATGGATGGCACTGTCTTAATCCTATGCTTAAAAACTTTGCTACAAAAGCAGACAATTGAGGTGAGCAAATTCAGAATGTTACTGGGGTTGTAGGGTGCTCTATACAGGAGCTGATGTCAGGATTCACTAAGAGAACAATGGAAAAACACCCCATGCTGTCTGTTCATTAACATTTGAATGATTAACAAGACAATATCAACTCTCCAAAAATACTGAATCACACAGTTGGAGTTCAATAGTACATAAAAGTAGTCTCAAGATGGACCCCAATGAGCATTCAAAATGCTTGCTCTAGTTGTTGTTTTTTCTCTTTCTTTAGATTGTTCAGCATGCCTTGTGGGAAAAGAATCTGAAGCTATGTTCGAAGCAGCGCACTTCACTAAAGTGCCTTCACCCTGAAGCTTCTCTCGTTAATGCGTGCATGTTTACCTTAGTTAGTTTGGTCAGGGTAGTTGTGTTAGTTCTACAGTTGGAGGTAGTGTCTCAGAGACGCATCAGTTCAGCCGCTAAAGTAGCGTCTCAGTGAAGTGTTGGTTCAACAGCTAAAGTAGCATCTCGGAAATGCATAAGTTCTACAGTTGGAATAGCGTTTCGGAGCCGCGTCAGTCAACTTGCAGTGTAGTGGGTTAGAGGCACTTCAATTCTCTCGTGTGTATAGAGACATATGAACTTGCATTCTACTCACAAACTTCCTTAGAGAAACCTTCAAAAACTCAATAAGAATAGGTTTTTTGAAGGAGGTAATTCCTAAATTCAACTGAAAAATACTAAGAAACATTCACAAGAGATTCAACACTCACCTCAAGAAGTATCACTCAGAAAGTGAAAATCTAGCTCCAGACAGTTTCTTCAAGGCTGTGCCTGGTCACGCAAGTACATGAGATGTGTTACATATAATTACAAGTGTTGAATGACATACATAAATATATGTACAAGTCAACCACACAGAGAAGCCATAAGACTTGTACATAGGAAACGTAAAAATGCAGACAATGTTTTATGAAAGAATTAATATTAATGAGAATTCAATCAGCATAACTAACATATTCTACACAAGAGAAGCAACAGCCAAGTCTTATGGGTTCAGCTACTTCAAAACAACATAGCAATATCAGAAGTGAAGTTTAAAAAACAAACTAGTGGGAGGAACCAAGAAGATCAAGATGAGGCAGTCTCTTCTTGTCTCTGCCCATCCCTTTTCCCCCCTTGAAGTGCTTCCAGTCTCTACATATCTATCCTTGGAGATTGGAAGAGTTCTAAGAAGGGCATTGGGATTTTAGTCATCATTCCAGTTTCATGAAAGTTGGGAATCACTAAAGAGTTCCTTGACAGCTGCTCTGCACCTAAACTCATGAAGTACCCAGAGTTCTCTACTTCCTTGTTTGCATAATTTATGTGACACTCTAAGCTACATATACATGTATAAGTGTATATATATATATATATATATATATATATATATATATATATATATATATACATATACACATATACACACACACACATACATATAAATATGTTTATATATGTGTTTGTGTGTCTGCTAAATTCTGACTCTGGTTTTGGGACTCAGATGCTCCTCCTGAGGGTGCAAGACACATCGAGACTGCCCACCCACCAATATATCCAAAGTGGTCCCATAAAAAGCGAGCACTCACAAGTCTTTTCAGATTTTATTGTTTAATAAAGTGCATGACAGTGAGATAAACATCCCATCACATTTTGGTCTCCTGTGTCTTGTTCACCGGAAAATGGCCCAGTCCTTTTACTGTCCTTTATGAACCATCCAACACTGATGACCATTTCCTCTTATGGCACCATGGGAATTGTAGTCTCTTTTCCATTATGCGAAAACTGTGCAATAAAGTGCTACGTGCTATTAAAACAGTGATGTTAAAGGGCACATATAATCTAAAACCGGTTGTATCCTGCTTCTATTAAGTGGTTACTTAGTCAATACAATTTTGCTATTCAGCAGAATGCATTCTTACAAAAGTTGCACTGGTGTCTATTGTGAGGCATTTTGGGAAATGGTATGATAGTGCTACATCGCAGTAATTGGACTGCATGCACTCACTTAAAATGCTATTGTATATAGAGTATGTCTCATTAAGGTGACAGTTATTTTTTAACAACAATGCACTATAAAACAATATATTGTGTATAACAGAATCCATGTCAATCTGCAGTAAAAAGCACACAGGTAGTTGTAGTTATACATCCTCATGACCGCTATTTTGTATGTCATTTCAATAGACACTGTTATGTCCACATAGTTGAATTACCAAATATTTTATTAATTGTCAAATGTTAGTATTACCAGCATCATATATGTCCATCCACCTTTATATTTGTTTCGCTATTTTATCTACCAACTCTATTCTGCCCTCTGGTGGGATTTTTGTTGTTTATTTAACACCTGTGACCCTGCAGGTTAGTGGCTCCCGGTGGCTGTTATCTGGTAAAGGTAAGTGTAATTTTAATCTTTTTTCTGTGCGTACTATGTCTGGGGTGAGATGAGACATTGTTAATAAGTTTTGCATTTGTATGGTTATGTGTATTTAGGTTATAGTCATTGTGGTTCTTTGTTGTAGTTTGAGCTGCATACAATAGGTATAATGGTGTTTTATTGTATAAGTATGAAGTTGGTGTTTGCTGTGTCACATTTTACAGTTTGTTTTTTAAGTTGAGCTTCTATTTTTGGAAGGTGGATGCATTTAGTTTTGTTTACAATTTTATTTTTTGTGTTTTCCTGAGGTGTTTTTTTTCTTTTTAATGTTTTTTACACGTTGGATGGCTTCCCTGGATTTTTGATGGGTTATGTTTTATTTTCGATGTCATATTGTTTACTGACGACTTTCCATTTTTAATTTTTTTGTTTTTCATTGGGGGGATTATTTATTGTATTGTTTTTGTTTAGATTTTGCTATCTTCTAATTATGTGTAATAATACTGTGTTGCATTATGCACTATTGAGAATTATATGTACTTTATTTTATTGTATTTTACTTGTGATATTTAGAGAAAGCATTTTTTATTAATAATGTTATCTGTGATCTTTTATCATTAAAAAATTGTGGTTCTTTTTGTTTCATATTTTTATCCAGAGTGATAGAAATCCTTTAATAATTTGTTATTTATACATTTGGGCAGGCTTTGTTTTAGTTGTTTATTTTTATTTTTAGTTCAGTTTGATTTATTCTCTGGTGATTGTTTTATAGTAGATTTTTGGCTATTGTTTCAAGGTAGGGTAAGCCATGGTCATTTTCACTTTGTAGCTAGCATCCTTTTGCACTGTATGATTAAGTTTGACTGGAGAGCACACCTTTACCCTCCATGTTATGAGCCTCTCGTAGTGCATTGGTGTTTGGACTCTAACCAATTGCTGTCTATCAGGACACCAATATTGATATAGCTGAGGGTGAAATGTCAAAACTAGAGAGTTGCTAAAATGATAACCTTTTGTAAGTAGTATATATGTCTCGGTTTTAATACGTTTTAATGTGCATTGTTTGCTCAACAAACTAAACTATCTTACAATCTCCTTTGTGTAAATGCACACTTTTTCCTCTTCGTACTTACACTGTGATCACTAAAGCTCTGTGAAACAAGGCTCCTTATTTGATATAAAAATCAGCAAGTTTCAATTTTATTAAAAATTGATTTACACTTCGACTGAGATCAACAATATAAGACAATGTTCCAGTAATTAAATAAATATATATATATATATTAAAAAGAACTGTTATGAAAAATGCTCCATTGAGTGCGCTCCATTTCTCTCCCTTTTGGGAGAATTTCTAAAGGATATATATATATATATATATAAAACACCATTTGTTATTACAAAATATAAAATCATTTTCACACATTTTAAAAAAAATATTTTCAAAAAACTCCTGAAAACTGTATACACAGTTTAACAACCTTACTCATTTGGGGATTAAGAGTTGAAACAATTCATTATGAGTTTTAATATGAGAATTCTAAAACCATTTAAAAGGGGGCACACTTGCAGGACATGAAACAGATCTTGGATTCCTGCCTGACAGAGATCACAGTTGAAGGAATCCGGATGATGACCTGCCCATCTCCTCATCTGGGATTTAAAAGACAGATTACCAATTCAGACAGTCATTGTTAATCATATTGTATATTGTTCAATAAAAATGAAAATAGGATGGAAAATGACTAAATGGTATATTTACTGAAAGAGATTTGTACAATTTTAATTTCCCACAATGTTTTACATCTAGATTGTAGCTCAACTGTGTAATCTGGATTTCCAGAAATAATTGCAGATAGCCTGTAGTCCACAATCTGAACAAATCAGTATTATGGATAAACTTATTTAGTGCAAATTTTAGATTAATGAAGAAAAACCTTTACTCCCAAGAACTATTGACCAAGTCTCATACAGAAGCGTTCTTAAAGAATTCTCAGGAGCATGGTACAGCAAGTAACTCCATCAAATATATTTAGCTAGTGCTTGTACAAATTTACCGGGTAATCTAGGTTCTTACTAAAGTAATGGTTCTAGGATAGCTGTACTTAGAGTAGAAAATTTACTTAGGATCTTTACTTCTTAGACATTTTACGAAGGACCATTTAGAGACTGGAATTCATTCCAGTGCGTAGTTAAAGGTGGGAGGGATTATTATTTTGTAGACATTCAATAGATGGTTAACATTTATTCTCCCAAGTGACTTATAAAGGTATTATAAGGCACTAGCATGAGCCACAGCTTTACTCTCCAAGTGGGACAAATGAGATTTGTTACTTAAGTTGATTGAGAAGGGAAAAAACATTTTATTTCAGTTAATAAAACCATAATCTCTTTTTACATACAAAAATGTTCATGACGCTAAGACTTTTACAAATTTAAAAAAAGTTAGTATAGCTGATTAAATATTTCCATATTGATCATAAAAATTGAATAAATAGTTCAGGATAGCATACTGTTCATATACATTTCGAATTGTGGCTGCCTGCATTTGTGTTATAAAACAGCAAAACTTTTGTGTTGCTAACAGCCTGCTCCCAGGATTCTTTCATTTGTCAAGGATATTTTGTGCAATATCACATGTGTGAATTGACCCCTAGTGCAAAAATGTATAGATTGATGACAGTTTCTAATTCCGTGGTGATTAACACATTGCAAAGCAGAGGTTGACGACCGTTGAGCAAAAACGTGCAGGTGCAAAGTAAATGAATTATCGATTCCTTTTTCATCGAGCACAGTCTGTAGGTTCTACTTCTCTGAGGCAGCTGTTTTATTAGAAAGGTCTTTGCACTACAGAGACAAAGTGTTAACAGTTTGTCGACCCTGAATGGTTTAAAGGGTTATCATCAGGATGTAAAAGTAAAATGGCCAGTCAATCCTATGTAGAATATCCAGCAGTGCAGAAACCGGTCTGGAAGAAAATAGGGTACATGCCTTACAAATTAGTGTGTAGAGGATGAGGGAAATTGTTGGAGTTATTGTAGAACCCCAGCTGGTTTCTACAGAACGCTAGAACTATCAACCCTTACAAATCGTTTTAGCACCCCAGCTTTTTAGTCTATTTCTAGCCGACCTCCCCACCTTTATTTCGCAATTCAAGTCTTTCTCCTCCAAAGTCAGGAAACAGCATATTGATTGTCTGCTTTATGCAGATGATCTGGTATTAATGGATTGTACCACAATTGGTTTGCAGAGGAAACTAAATGCCCTAGCAACCTATAGCAAGCAGAACCAGCTTCACATTAATTTGGAAAAGACCAAGGTTTTGGTCTTTGGGAAAAAAGCAAAGAAATTTAGATGGTACAAGGGAGGTAGAGCAAGTCGACCAATATAAATATTTGGGCTTGACCTTTAGGAGGAATCTGAACTGGCGCATGCATTGGGATGGCATTAAGCAGAAGGCCCTACTACAGGTCAGTTGTCTATCAAGATTCAATAGTAGATTTGGGGGGCTTTCCCACATCCCACTACTAAGGGCCTATGAATTGAAGATACCTCAGTTGAGCTTGTATGGAGGAGAGGATTTTGCCCTTGATACCACCTATGAATGGAACCGTTTAGATGGGGCAGTCCTTAGAAGGCTTTTATCACTCCCCCAAGGCACCATGGTTCAAGCTATAAGGAGAGAGCTCAACCTGGTCTCCTGGAACTTGTTGGCCTTCAATCGGGCACTAAGATATTTTAATACACTCTCGAAGGGTGATGAGGTGTCTAAAGTCTCCAAATTGTGTTGGGAAGAGATTCAAGGCAGTGAAAGAAGGCGAGCAAAGGAGTTAAGGACTAAATTAACTGATTTTAAGAACTTGCATTTAGTCAGTGGTACAATTACATCCTGGTCCCCTTTTCCGGGCAAGTATGCATTGAAAGAGTCTGCAGTCTTGGTGTCTGAAACTAATGATCTATTCTATCTGAGCATGAAACCATCTATTAGCTTTTCAATCACTACTTTAGGCCAGGACACTGTTTTTCCCTATCTGCTACAGTTACCAGATCTAGGACTGCGAAATGAAATATTAAGGGTCAGGCTGGGATGTAATCCAATTCACTTTTCCTGCTCCTTACTGCATATACTTATGGACTGTGTCTTTTATCTCGCAAATCGGATTACATTTTTAAGACCCTTGTTTTTTAAATATGATACTGTCCATAGGAGGAAAGCTGTGGAGCTGTTATCGGAAATGCGTTATCTAGATGTGGCAGTTGGAATTGCTCGGTTTCTACGGTCTGTCAAACAGAGTTTTAATGATGAATTGTAAGAGGGGTGCGGGGTAGTCAAGACAAGGCTTATTTATTGAGTTTCATCGCCAAATGTGTTTTTGGATTGTTTTATGGACAATTGTCTAAAGAAACTTGTTTTCTATTACTTACAAATCAACAAAGATGCTCAATTGGGAGTCATTCAGTAATTCTGTGTGACTTTTTGTAGTGGAAATTCCGATAATAGTGCACTTACTCTTACTTGCCTAATTAAGAGTAATTTGGGGGAAAAATAAGTTACAGCAAAAGCAAGTTTAGAGAGCGTGAGAAGTTGCTCGCGCTTGCTATTTGGTTCTCCTGCATTTAGCACTATTTCTTAGCATTAAATGCATCCTCACACTCAATCTGCATTTTTGCCAGCAGCGGCTTCTCCGCTATGGCAGAGGAGCGTCACCCCCCCCTCCAAACAATGGCAGGAAAGGGAAAAAAATGACACTTGTGTTGTTTTATTTCTCCTTTCCTACCGAGTCTTGAAGGTAGGGCCTGGGGGTGACGGCACTGAGAGGAGTGGTAATGCACTCCCTTCACTGCGTATGATGGTTTGGCTGGCCGTCTCAAGCCGGCCAAACCATCATGCGCAGTGAACCTCTCTCCAACCCCAGCTGCATTTCTGGGGTTGGAGAGAGCAGGCACAGACTCCCAGTCTGCCCTGGAGTGCCAATCGAGGGCACTCAGGCCAATCCTGAGCAGCTTCAGGATTGGCCGCAGAGCATTCTGGGATCTTGTGCCTGTCTGAAGCAGCAGAGCAGAGGAGCGCACCCCCAAATGACAAAGTCCACCACATTAAAACACAACAATCAAACAAATATAACTTGAATTATTTCTTTATAACAAAATAAAGGGTACATCATCAAACATTTGCCTTTTCCTGACCCTACTCTAACACTGTGCTGACATCAAAAATGCATAGAACACTGCCAACAAAACAACAAAATACAGGCCTAATAAGCAACCAAATGAAAAGCGGCTTATATCATTTGAAGCAGAATTTAAAAGGTCATGCTCCTTGGAGACAAGAATGTTCAGGGTGTTGTTTTTTCTGTTGCTATAACTGCTGTTGGAGGCACAATTATGTAACATTGCACATGATCAGAGGCTCGCGTCTTGACCTAAAACTCTCAGATTGCGGTAGACAGTGGCGGCTCGCATAGGTAACGCTGTGGGGCGGTGAGGCGATGAGGCGATGCAGGGGCGGGTTGGGTGGGAGGGTAGTGGAGTGTGACATACGACGGGAATGTTGAGAGTAAATAAATAAATAAATATAAGCACTTACTTTGCGCTCATGTGAAAGGAATGTGTGGGAGGAAATATGCATCTGTTAATTAGCAGGTCGCATTGCAACTGGGCTGGGACAGCCCAGGCCTACAGAAACTAAGGAGGAGGGCCAGACCTCTTGAGCCAACCCAGGAGGGGTTCGCCTTTGAACTTTTGGTGGTAAAGTATAAAACAGCTGTGTCATGTGGGGCAGAGCTGAGGCTCTCAAGGGAGCTCTACCATAGACATCTTGAAGTCCCCATATTGGATTGTCCCAGAATGCTGAACAGGAGAATTGGGACAGGATTATAGTTATGATGTGACATTTTAGGACTAGACAGAAATCCCTGGCTTCTAGAACTTTCCAACCCCTCTTAAAATACCCTACACAAGGGAGAGACAGATGAGAGGATGCTGGTCATGGGAGCAATAGCAGCAAAAGAATGCCCAGCTGGAAGGATTAGCCACCTGATGCCCTGCAACTATGGACTTTGGGACATTGACCTAGAGGACTAGGATGAGTCTCTCCAAGGTCAGTGGTGTTGGCTCCTTTCACACCCTGAGCAACAGTATTGGCGAATGGACCTGCTGGGGGACCCTGGATGATTCCCCAGGAAATTGCCTGGACAGGCCCTTGACTCTGCTGCTGACATACAGATGCCCTGCAAGACGGCAAGGAGGCCTTGAGGTCTGGGGAGTGCAGCATGAAGGGTGGTTTTTCTTTTGGCTTTGGAGTGCTTGTGAAAGACACACCCAAGCGGAAGAAATCTGCAGGAGAACCTACAGAGGACAGGCCTGGCTGGCACAGGGAGCTAGAAAACACAGCTCCCTGCAAAAAGAGACCTTTTGGAAGCCCGGAGGCCTTCAAAAAAGGCTCCTCATGGCAAGGGCTGGCCATCAGGAGCCCAACATTTTGCTAGCCAGCCCTACGGGGACCGAGATACAGCCTGGTGCCCCTGGAGGACCTGGTACAGCAGGAAACAAGTAGTGCTTCTCAGCAAATTCTTAAAATTCCTCCAAAGAGGGCCAAGCACCCAGGGGTCAGTGCAAGCATATGAATGTATTTTTATGGAGAGGGTACATGCATGGTGCCCCTCCCTGAGCACATATTTGCCCCCAGAAATCCTCATCTCTCTGGAGGCAATACAATGAGTATAGTGCCCTGAGGACCCCATCCCTCAGGTCTGAAGCAATTGCCAGGTGCGTTGCCTGTCTCCCATGCCTGTGTCTGGGGGAGCTGCAGGAGCCCTGGCCTGGAGCAGGAAAGGTGATATGCTGACTCCGGTGCACCACACATGAGATGCACATGTGGGGGGAGCTGGGACTGTGCGGTCATTGGGCTCCCGCAGCCACCATCAGCCCTTCACAGTTAGTTTGTGTCCAGGGTGAGGCTGCTACACCCCAGAAAACAAAACGTAAAGTACTGTGGGAGGCTGCCATAACACGGCAACTGAGCGGAGAAGCCTGATCGTTTAATATTCATTGCCAGGGCATGATGCACCCTATAATCCCCTAGAAAGGCATCACAATTTGCTTATCTATTCTTTGTGGTGCCCCAAGGAGTGGCAGGGACACCACCAACAATACTAAAGCATATTTAGGGGGTTGCACAAGAGCAGAAGCACCCATGAAATGTTTCCCAAGTCATAGGATATATGACCTGTGGATACTATTACTCTATTTCCAAGCTGTCCCTGAGCCTGTGCTTGGGAGAGCATGGACCTCTAGTACCTGGTCCTAAAGCTGTGCTTGTGGTCTAATAAAAGTAAAATAAAGTACTCTGAGGCACATGCTTCAAAACAAAACAGCTTTATCGACTACATTGTTGCTTGACAATGCCAAGTACTATCTTATTATGAATGATATTAAAGTTGGCCGTATACCCAGTTATTATGTTATTGGTGTGGTAATGGTGATATATAACATGTAACTGTGTTTACTACTGTAGTGACAACCTGCATGCCTTATTGATAATTACACCCCCTTATATTGTGATGTAGCAACTAGTGTAGGTGGGGGTATTTTGGTCATGGGGTGCAGGACCCACTAGTTGTGTAACATTATATGAGGGTGTCACCAACGGTATATCAATCTACCTGAATTTTATATATTTGCAATTTTATGTGTAGTATTTTGTAGTGTGTTTATAATAAAAGTACTTTTGTTTTTTAAATGCACTTCCCCTTAGAAGGCCATTGACTGCTTTATTTCGCTACGCTGAGAAGCCATTTTGTACAATCGGGTGCTTGATTCCCAGTAAAAAGACAATTGCAGACTTATTACTTGTGAAGGACTCACATCTTCGCACTTAATGATCTTACACATGGCCATTAGGAAAACTCAATTGCAATCTATTTATCTATTTATTTTAGTGATCTGTAGAGGGCTGACTTGTGACATGTCACCTCATAGCACTAGATGTTTTATTGAAAGGTGGGTGTATCAAGTAGTGTCAGCCAACAGTGTGATTAAAATCTTCAGTAGTTCTTAAGAGTATGTGTAGTATTTGTTATTGAGGAGAGGGCCCTTCAAATAGCCAATACCTCTTGATCGAGGTAGGTGTGGCCTTGAGATGGGGAACAGATGGGGTAGGCCTCTGAAGAGACTGGCTTTCAGATTATTCTTGAAGGCCGTTGTGTGAGGCTGGTATCTGAGGTCTAGACTGAGTGAGTTCCTCAGGCATGCTCCTAGAGTTCCTGTGTGTCCTCCATTGTATTTCTGTGAGAATCTTTGTTAGACAAACAAATGTTTGCTTTACTTGATCTGAACACTCAACTAGGTGTGTAAGTTGAGGTTAGGTTTTGTAGGTATTTGGGACCCATTCCTCCTGCGATTTGAAGACTGTGCATAGGAGTTTGATTTTGATCCTCAGCAGGACTAGGAGCCAGTTAGGTTTATCAGAGCTGATGTGATCAGATTTCTCTAAAGTGAGGCAGATTCTAGATGCTTGATTTTGTATTCTATTAGTGTTTTAATGTCTTTCTTGTGTGCCCTTACATAGACTATGTTGCTGTAGTTGAGTCACGATAGGACTAGAGACTCAGTTAATTCACCCAGTGTATTCATGGTAGAAGATAAGCAACCTATCTAATCATCATATGGTGGTGATTGGTGCTTTAGAAAACAGTTCTAATTCGCTGTTTAAAGGAAATTTCTTTGTCACACTTGATCCCAATTTTTCTCAATGATTGATTTCGAATTGGCACGTCACCTATTTTGCTTGGTCATTCAAACAGGGGACAGCTTGTTGTGGTCTTGTGGGTTATCAGGAAGCCATTTAGGTGGAAGTGTCAGTCCTTCATCCAGTGGTAGATATGATACAGACTTATTGTCACGATCATGCATTGGTTTCTATTGGTCACCTAGTTTAAGCTGGATTTATATGTCACCTCGTACTTTTGAGATGGAAGCTGGTAGAGGGATATTAGGTGTGTCAGGTGCTTCATCTAAATTTTAAACCATCATTTCAAAAGTGGAGAAACTGATGAGTTCCATGGTAAAGTAAAACAAACCCATTTTGATTTGTTGTCATTAGCCTGATAAAATGATTTATACCACTGAAATGCTGTTCCATTTAGCCTGGCTCCGTTTTCTAATCAATTAATCAGAATCTTGTGGCCTTCTCTATTTTATGCCACTGATAGGTTAAGTAGGACAAGAATTCCAGAGTATAACTTATCAAAGGAAGAAAAGTAATCTTTCCTGATGTCTGAGCTGCTGCTTTGAGAGTCTCGCTTTCCACGATTTTACTAAAAAAGGAGAGGTCCAAGTTGGATCTGTAGTTGGATAGCACTGATGGGTCTGTATTTTGTGCCCTCAGTATGGGGTTATTATGGCGTGCTATATTTCCATAGGCACTCTTCCTAGGTAGAGAAACATGTGGAGGCTTAGTCTGATTTGATGTTCTTTGATGATTTGTCCTGAGTATTGTTCCGCTGGGATGTTTGAGGCCTTTTATGTACTTGCTGTTTTGAGACTTGATTGATGCTCATATTCGATAAGTTTGACGAATGTGATCCACATCTTTAAGTCTCTGTGTAAGGATAGGCAAGGATTCCCGATTCTCCTGGATGTTAGCTCTAATCCTTTTTATTTTTAAATGTATCACAGTCTTGAACAGTGACAATACATATCAATCGCATAGTGCCAGCTACCAAATCCCATGTTTATTGTACATTTCTAGTCAATATAATTTATTCTCACATTTTGCAACCACTCCCAGTAGTCATCCAACAATGCCAATCTCCTTTATTGTGACTCATCCTCACCGATTCCCATTTTGTATTTTCTGATCATACTGCCAGGTCACCTGTTCTGACAGGCTGAATTCTTATTTTTCTGCCACTGCACACTCCAATAAATCTTTAATCCAGAAGGCTTCTTTGGGGCTTCCAGCATGAAGTCAATGAATTCTATACATCATTTTGCTGAACGGAATCCCAGTAGTGCAAATCTATACTTAATCCTAGATTTCTTGGGTTTGGGGATGACAATCAGGAGGCAGTGCCTGATCGTCATGTTAATGTTTATGTTTGTTGCTGCCCTCTCTTTGGTTGTCACTTGCTGCCAATCAATATTCAGTCAAGTTTCTGCCAGACCATGTCATGTATAAGGACCTGGCATCCCTTTCTCAGCATTTTGGACATGCATGGACATCTATAAGAGTAGAGCCTATGCAACCTTATGGGATTCGGTAAGTTTGATGTAAAAAATAAAAACTGGTTTAACTTAAAACTTGCATTGCTAGATATCTCCTGCCTTGGGTGCATGCAATATCCCATTCCACGTCAGTTAATGGTGATTCTAAATCCATGTTTCAGGTATGTCATACCTTCAATAGGGTTTTCTTTCTATCTTTTTTAGGGCTTGTAAATGTATGAAATGATACGACGACTGTGTCCCATCTCAAGCAGTTAGCTCAAATTCTTACAAATGTTTTAATGAAGTTCAGCAGTCTTTGCAGAGTTGGTTGGATTCTAGGGGGGCTTCTTCAGTACTGCCAACTCAGATATAACATTGGTGTTTACTCTGATATCCACGGACGATACCCTTTAATTGTAATTTTATTAAACAAACTTCGACCGGAATTTCCCATCTATTAATGTATTTGGATTTTATTTTGAGAACTGTGATTCCGTTTTCATCCTCCTCTAAGAGATGAAAGTTATACAGGGAGTCATACAGGAGCTTGGATTTAAATTCAAGAAATAGTCAGTAGAATTAGAAGCAGGCCCAGTTCAACCGGTGGGGGGGGGGGGGCGGGTGGGCCAAGCCCACCCAAACAAGAGCCTTGGCCCTCGCAGTGAGGACATGAAGGTCAATAGGAAATGGGCACTATAATTTAAAACGTTCCTCCGAATGTTGTTTTCCTTCCGGTTCTGGGAGTTGAGTGATTTGGCCTGTTCTCTTTCTCACACCCATCCCCAATCATCCAACTCCTTTTAGAAACGTGTGCTGTGTCGTGCAGGTACAATAGGGGCATGGCGAAGGGGACAAATTCTTTATTTGGCACCGAGTAACTTTTGCCTACCATCCGGCGTGGATATTTCCTTTTCTGTTCAGCCTGGAGAAAAGAAGTTTGTTTATTCTGATTCATCTTTCCTGACCCCTGCAGCTGCTTAACAGATCAGGCTGTGACACAAAGTTTGAGTAACAGAGCAGGTAAGAGAATGTGTTACTATTTGTTTTTATTCTTTAAATCTGCACAGGCCCAGCAAGGCACATACTTTGTGTATGCTTCATTTAAATTGTGTTTATCATTATCATGGCCATGGACGCAAGACAACAATACAAATGTCCAGGTAACTGGTGATTAATGATCCTGCTGGAGAGCAATTGCTTGTCTGTTGGTAGTTTTGAAATGCAGATAAGCTGTATTTTATGTGGATAGCTCAGTGGGTTACTGCCTTTGTCACAGAGATTCTTGTGTTACTTTCAGTTCAGAAGTTACAATCCTAACATAGGACAGTGACCTATGAACTGTCATCAAAGAGCTGCCTACAAACATGAATGGTATAGTTAGAACTTCACTTTTTTTGTGTTACTATAGACTTATAGCCCACCGTAGCGGGCTATACCAGCTATTAAAGGCCCTCTCTAGCGTTAAAGGCCCGAGCTGAAGGCGAGGGACTTTAACAAGGGAGCGGGACTTTAATAGCCGGTATAGCCCAGCTACGAAGGGCTATAAGGCTATTAGAACATTCTGCCACTAGAGGGCAGAATGTTCTAACAAATAAAACAAAGGCCTCTCGGAGTTCGAGGGGGTTTAAATCCCTTCGGGCTCCGGGAGGCCTTTGTGAAAACAACATTGGAATGTTGCTTTGCGGGCCTTTACCGGCCCGTAGAAGTATGGATCACTCCATTGTCTTCAATGGAGTGCTCCACATTCCAATGTTCTAATATATAGTTCGAACTTCCCCAGTCTTTCATTATTTTAATGTTGGTAAAAAGAGTTTGGGCCGATATATATTTTTTTTAGTAAAGCCAACCCCCAATCACTGGGGTATGCTTTAAATCCCGAGTTTGTGCTTCCACAGCCCAAACCCTCTTAAAATATACCGCCCACCAGTATGGATGGCATGTGATTCCTACACCTTGTAATCCTCATTTGCTTATGTGACATTCCCTATAGACTGATTTACATACCTATATGATTCATTGTGTCTGTATAATGTGTGTGTGATGTAAAGTACTGTGACACCCTACACTGATATGAGTAGCGCTATACAACAAATGAAATGCATATGAGAGAGTGTCTACGGAGAGATGAAGGGCACTGGTGGAGGGTGGTAGTGAGGGAGTCTGGGGAGGAAGTCATGATGGGGAGGGGCATTGGAGAGATGAAGGGCACTGTTGGAGGGTGGTAGTAATGGTATCTGCAGAGAGAGAGGTCATTGGTGGGGCGCCAAAAAAGACTTTCGCACTAGCGCTAAAGCCGGCCCTGTCATGGCCTTTCTGTTTTTATTTAATTAGCAGTCAGGTCATTAGGGCAAATTGAGGAACATATTTTAAAGTGCGTGCTAATTATATTTACTGCTATATTCAATGTTTTAAGTTTGAAGGTGATTTTACTAATGTTTTTTACGAGAATAATGAAAGAAGAGCTGGATGGTGGCTGATATGGGACTGGGGCCCAAGGTCAGCTGTGAGATAAGGTGCACAGGAGAGGGATGGTAGAAAAGTGGATAATCTGCCATGGAAGTACTTGTGTTGAAGCCTGGCCTGTTGGAATTTGAGGGTTTGCACTTAGGTCCAGATATTGCTCTTACTTTCAAATAACTCTCCACATGCTCTGTATACACACAAAATCGATCTGTTGTATCATGGTGACTGTTTACAAGTAGATATGAGGTAATCTAGGGCTTGTAGGCTACCACAAGAAGCGACAATTTGGGCCCGCAGTTGCCCACCCAAATGCACCCTTGGCCCACCCAAATAAAAATTCCTGGAGCCGGGCCTGATTAGAAGTGCAGTCACATGCCCTTTTACACCTGTTGACCTCATAATGTGGAACCATGGCACCACACTAAACCCTTCACCGGGCTCTGGGAATTACAGAAAGTTACCATTGCTCTTCCGTAGTTTTCAACAGCTGCATAGCAATGATGACACAGGCCCTTATCCAAGCAAGGAAAATTACCGCCTGAACTCCTGCTGAGTAGCGATGCCGCTGAAGCTACTATACTAGTGACACCAGGACCCCTGTATTTCAAGCCCTGCTGACTTCGCATGTCTGTTGCTCCCCTCATAATCCATGAAACTAGGGGTGGGACGACAGTGCGAAGGGTCTCAAAAGGTAAGCCATACAAAAAAGGATTAAATAGGTGAGACTTGATTGTTCACCTTAACTGCATCTCGTCTTGAGAAGCCAAGTGTGCAGTGACTGAAGCAGATGGAACTAGATAAACTCCACTAAGTCTGTACCTCCAAAATAAGTCCCTTTGTTCCAAATTAACTCTTCACATTGACCTCGTGAATCGGTTGCCATCTTTATTTCTGCGAGGCCAGCAGGCAGTAGAGGAATGTTTGGGTTAATGCGGAGCAATATATGTCAGCAAAATACATATAACTACAAGTAAAATGTATCCTTCTCGTTTTATTCACTTCCAAAATAATGCTTGATAAGATGTTAACATTTAACATGACATAACATATATAGAATGCTAAAATCGTATTCCTGTTCCCTCGCGTAGGTATTGAAAGGACAAACATCGAATGACCATGAAAGAGCGCTCCTTCAATGAAACTTCACGGAAGTCACTCGAGCAAATGGACCAATGTGTTCAATCATTCTTAGCATCAAATAAATTATGATTTTAACTGCACCAGACATAAACCTGCAAGTGCCCTGTATAAGAAATGACCCTGATGGTCATTTTAAAGTATTGGCATTTTAATGATCTTGTTATTAATGAGCGTTTTACCCAGGTCCCAGAAAGCTATACATGAAAAGCTTTAAATGCCTGTTCTTTGTCATTAGCATTATACCGCACTGAAGACCTAATGTACAGGGAGTAGAACAGCATATGAATACTTTAAAGTGAACCCACAGCTCATATGTGTTCATATTCAAAACACTTTAAAAATGTATCGATGATAATTGAGAAATCGCAGAGAGCAGCTCATTGGCGGGATATTTAATTACGTGTAATGTGGCAGTCGGCCTGAAAGAACATCAGCATGTCTGCACGCCATTTTGTTTCCGGCAGCCCAACAGTGCACGTGTTTCCGCTCATTTCGTTCAAAATTACACAGCAACTGCAAAAAATATAAGGGTAGCATACTTTGTAAGAATTAAAAAAAATGCACCTATGAAGTCGCATAATTTAGGCAACAAAACTGTATATGAAGATGTGTAACATCAGGAATAAAAAAGTCAGCAACGCACATGTGCATAAATGATGATTAAAGACCCCTTTACATTGATTCCCAAGAGTTTAAACAGGGACCGAACTAATGCAACCGACTTCTACCCTGTATCTATTATTTAGCTTTACTCTTAGAATTATTTTACCAAGGCAGCTCAAATCTATTCAAGCATTTTTTTTATTTGCTTTGATACCCATTGCTTTCTGCAACAGGAGAATAATGTAAAGAAAACACTCACTTGAGATCATTGAGGTATTTCTCTGCAGTTCTTTTTTTAATAACGAGAACCTGGCCCAAGGCCATTGGAGCTTTACAACAGAACCAGACTACGTAACTCCCTTTATTCCTCAATTGGGGTCAGGGAGATTAAGTGATGTGTCCAGAATCACAGGATGTTGAACTGAGGATGGAATTCAAACCTCGCTCCCCATGTTCCAAGTTCAAAAGCTCTAGCCATTTGGCTACATTAGCCAGGATCACAGGAGCAGTGTTGCCCTGTTTGCCTTATTCCAACAAAACCATATCTATCAAGTTAAAGTGGGGTCATTCCAGTACAGTGTAGACAACATCGAATGCATCGAATGCATCGAAAGCGGGTTCGCTAACACTATTTTGTGTTACCCAGCTCCCCTGCTGACATCTTAAGCTCCTACAAGATTGGGCAGCATATAAATGTCAAAGACACAGGTCTAACTCATGATTGACATGTGTCATGCTGCCTTTTACAGGTTCCTGAATGAAGAACAATTGCCATACCTAACGGCGATAAAACTAGAATCTTGCTATTGGCACTGACAGTTCTGTCTTTCACTCAAAATTGCCCAAAGGAACTGCATCTGCACCATATCAGCTAGAATGTTTCAAGCACTGTTTATTGGTGGTGTAACATTTAAGTTAATGTGGTCTCCAAAACAACATTCGGACACTTAAGTCTGCAAAAGACAAAAAGTTATTCTGGCTAATTCAATGCTTCTCTCTAAATGTCCCCCTAATGCTTGCAGTGATAGTGTGCAACTTGGATCATTGCTATAGACACTACCCTGGTTTCCCCTCTATCGTTCTCTCAAAACTCCTGGGAGTTAAAAAACTATGCAGCTTGACTGTTGTTTGAGCATCAGTGACCACTCACATTACAAAGGCCAACCTTCAGAATTGTTCGTATTAAGTTCCACTTACTTTTGAGATTTCTTAGAGTTTCCTTGTGGGCAAGTGTAAGAAGTGTACGCCACACAGAAGAAGAGGGGACAGAATAGTGGTATCACCCAAGGTTGCTAAATGAACATATATATATATATATATATATATATATATATATATATATATATAATCCAAGAAAGAAGTGACTCAAACAGATAGATTCACCAAAGAACAAAAATATATTTCAACTACAACGTTTCAGCTTCCGCCTTCCTCAGGTAGTACAAGATGGTTTGCTCAGTGGCTGCACAGATGACACAGCTGAATTTTCAAAAAGCATCATGAGTGAAGATTCTATTTGGAATGTGGAATCAATGCAGTCCTGAGAGCTCTTGAGATATGCAGTAATCAGGTTGTATTATCAGTAATGTTCAGTCCATCTGGATGCAGTGATTTTAAACGGTACATCCAGAAGTTTTCTCTGGAGTCCAGTAGTTCTTCCTTTGAGACATGTTCCACGGGGAAAATCTTCAAATCTGATAGTAAATGATCCACAAGGTTAAAATGATTGGCTACAGGCTGGTCAATTTTCTTATTAATTATTGCCGATTTGTGGTTCCTGAATCGTGTACGGAGGTCATTCACTGTTTGGCCTACATATTGTTTTTTACAGCTTTGCCGTTGGCACTGAATCACATAAATAATGCATGTTGAGCGACATGTAAGATGCTGTCTTATTCCATAGGTCCTTCTTGTAACAGAACTAGTTACTGATGATGTTTGTAAAAGGTATTCACACGTGATGCACCTTTTAGAGTCACAGCAATGAACCCCTGCATTTGTTACAACTTGCTTGAGTTCAGCTCTCACAATAAGAGATCGTAAATTTGGAGCTCTGCGGTAAGCAATGACTGGCGGTTTTGGAAAAACCTTTTGCAATTTTTCACAAGTAGACAGTAAGGGAAATGTTTTTTGCATTATATTTCTGTAGTTGGGAGCTGATGGATGATAGTCAACCACAAATGGAGTTCTGTCACTTTTGTTTCTGCCGTTGGTATTCCAAATAAGTGCTTCTCTGGGTAACTGCAAAGACTTGTCAATTTGTTGCTGTATGATATGCAGAGGATAGCCTCGTCTTTTAAATAATGTAGCAAGCTCCTGTAGATGGTCTTTACAGGTTTCCTCATTGCTGCAGATGCGTCTTATTCTGAGTGCTTGGCTGTAGATGATGCTCAGTTTAGTGTGGTGTGGGTGACATGAAGTCCAGTTTAGATACAAATGAGCATCTGTAGGCTTGTGGTACAGATCAGTTGTAATTTTTTGTTCTTGAATGGTGAGTAGCACATCCAGAAAAGGGAGATGATGCTTCTGTTTAGTATTGCTGCTGGTAAATTTGATGGTAGGATGGATATTGTTGATATAAGCTGTAAATTGTTCCAATGCTCTACTTCCTGCATTCCATATTATAAATATGTCATCAATGTATCTTAGCCATACCAGTGGTTTGATGCTATAAGTAGCAAGTATACAGTTCTCTAGTTTGCCCATGAAGATATTTGCATAGGATGGAGCCATCCGAGTGCCCATGGAAGTCCCTTGTATCTGCAGATAGTGTTTACCATTGAATGTAAAATTGTTGGATTTAAGGATAACTCTTGCAAAGTTGGTAAGCACATTTGTTGATGGCTTTTTCACAGTTCTTTTATTAAGAGCTTCAGATAATGCCATAAGCCCATCCTCATGTGGTATATTGGTGTATAATGATGTAACATCAAATGTAGCCAGAAGAGTATCATCATCAAATGTGTAGGTTTGGTTTAATTTTTCAATAATCTGAAGGAAGTGACTGGTATCTTTAACAAATGATGGAAGTTCCTGTACAATGGGCTGGAGGTGCAGGTCGACAAATAAAGATAGTCTCTCAGTAGCTGTGTCATTGCCAGAGATGATGGGACGGCCAGGATTGTTCATTTTGTGAATTTTGGGAAGCATATAAAATCTCCCAGGTCTTGGTTTGGGATGAACAAGTATATCTGCTGTTGTTTCATCAATGAGGTTTAAGCTCTTGTACCTTACAACCATGTTCTTAATTTCTTTGTTTAAGTCTTCTGTGGGATCAGTTTCTAAAGGTTTGTAAGTGTTGGTATCCATTAGTTGTCTCATACCTTCCTCAATATAATCACTTACTTTCAAGGCAACCACTGCACCACCTTTGTCTGCCGGTTTTATAATGACATCCATTCTCTGTTGAAGGAGGTGGAGAGCTTTTCTCTCTTCTCGGGTAATGTTATCAAAAATCCTCTTAGGTGTTGATTCCTTGATGAGTTTGTTGATGGATAAAATGTATGTATCAAGAACAGGATTTCTACCACATTGAGGAGTCCATGATTTGGGATGGCGGAACTTCTTAAATGGATCTGGAAGGTAGCTTGGCAGACCAACATTAGAATTATTGTAAAAGTATTCTGCAAGTCTGCATCTTCTCTCGAAGGTTTTTAGGTCTCTCATCATGTTGGCCATATTATGGTCCTTCGGTACAGGACAGAAATAGAGGCCTTTGCTCAAGAGGTTCAATTCACCTGGTGATAGGAGCCCTCCAGTCAAGTCAATAACTGGGTCGGATGTCTGGAAGGGTTGTAGCTGGCTGATGCTATGCAGCTTTTTTTGTCTTATAAATCTTCTGTTTTTTTATGCTGTTTACTCACAGGGCTTACACTGACAAGAAAATCTCCAAAAACAGAATGATTTAGAAAGTGGTGAGTTGGAAGAGGAGGTATATGAAATCTTAACATATCTCTTTTTAGTTTTGCAGATTTAATTTCAATAGCATTCCTGGCAGTCATCTTTTTTACTACTGCAACCCTCTGTAGTATGTGTGCCACTTCAGAGTCACTTTTTGTGTTCTTTAAAAGTTCCAGTTCTTTTTGTAGCTTGGCTTTAAGCATTTGCATTTTTTGAATGGTTACTTTAATAGATGCCAATAGTAGGGCCATTGATGAGTTATGCAGTAAAATATTCCATGTAGCTGACCATTCACAACTAGTTAGTTTAAAAGGTGGCTTAGACTTAACCTCCAACCCCATAGGATAGATGTTAAGTTTTTTATAGATTTGTAAATGTGCTATTGTAAATTGGCACTTACTGATTTTCTCCTGGATGAACAGCGCATATCTAGGATGTAGATTTGTTCTTGACATGGTGGTTGCTTCTGGCTTGAGTGTCGGATCCGGGGAGGATACAGGTTTGTAATCCCAAAAGAGTATACTTGAAGATGGAGGATCACAAGAAAACAACAGCCAGCCAGGGCAAAAATCTGGATCCCAAAGGATACAATGAGTCACAAAGAAATAAAATATCCAAGAAAGAAGTGACTCAAACAGATAGATTCACCAAAGAACAAAAATATATTTCAACTACAACGTTTCAGCTTCCGCCTTCCTCAGGTAGTACAAGATGGTTTGCTCAGTGGCTGCACAGATGACACAGCTGAATTTTCAAAAAGCATCATGAGTGAAGATTCTATTTGGAATGTGGAATCAATGCAGTCCTGAGAGCTCTTGAGATATGCAGTAATCAGGTTGTATTATCAGTAATGTTCAGTCCATCTGGATGCAGTGATTTTAAACGGTACATCCAGAAGTTTTCTCTGGAGTCCAGTAGTTCTTCCTTTGAGACATGTTCCACGGGGAAAATCTTCAAATCTGATAGTAAATGATCCACAAGGTTAAAATGATTGGCTACAGGCTGGTCAATTTTCTTATTAATTATTGCCGATTTGTGGTTCCTGAATCGTGTACGGAGGTCATTCACTGTTTGGCCTACATATTGTTTTTTACAGCTTTGCCGTTGGCACTGAATCACATAAATAATGCATGTTGAGCGACATGTAAGATGCTGTCTTATTCCATAGGTCCTTCTTGTAACAGAACTAGTTACTGATGATGTTTGTAAAAGGTATTCACACGTGATGCACCTTTTAGAGTCACAGCAATGAACCCCTGCATTTGTTACAACTTGCTTGAGTTCAGCTCTCACAATAAGAGATCGTAAATTTGGAGCTCTGCGGTAAGCAATGACTGGCGGTTTTGGAAAAACCTTTTGCAATTTTTCACAAGTAGACAGTAAGGGAAATGTTTTTTGCATTATATTTCTGTAGTTGGGAGCTGATGGATGATAGTCAACCACAAATGGAGTTCTGTCACTTTTGTTTCTGCCGTTGGTATTCCAAATAAGTGCTTCTCTGGGTAACTGCAAAGACTTGTCAATTTGTTGCTGTATGATATGCAGAGGATAGCCTCGTCTTTTAAATAATGTAGCAAGCTCCTGTAGATGGTCTTTACAGGTTTCCTCATTGCTGCAGATGCGTCTTATTCTGAGTGCTTGGCTGTAGATGATGCTCAGTTTAGTGTGGTGTGGGTGACATGAAGTCCAGTTTAGATACAAATGAGCATCTGTAGGCTTGTGGTACAGATCAGTTGTAATTTTTTGTTCTTGAATGGTGAGTAGCACATCCAGAAAAGGGAGATGATGCTTCTGTTTAGTATTGCTGCTGGTAAATTTGATGGTAGGATGGATATTGTTGATATAAGCTGTAAATTGTTCCAATGCTCTACTTCCTGCATTCCATATTATAAATATGTCATCAATGTATCTTAGCCATACCAGTGGTTTGATGCTATAAGTAGCAAGTATACAGTTCTCTAGTTTGCCCATGAAGATATTTGCATAGGATGGAGCCATCCGAGTGCCCATGGAAGTCCCTTGTATCTGCAGATAGTGTTTACCATTGAATGTAAAATTGTTGGATTTAAGGATAACTCTTGCAAAGTTGGTAAGCACATTTGTTGATGGCTTTTTCACAGTTCTTTTATTAAGAGCTTCAGATAATGCCATAAGCCCATCCTCATGTGGTATATTGGTGTATAATGATGTAACATCAAATGTAGCCAGAAGAGTATCATCATCAAATGTGTAGGTTTGGTTTAATTTTTCAATAATCTGAAGGAAGTGACTGGTATCTTTAACAAATGATGGAAGTTCCTGTACAATGGGCTGGAGGTGCAGGTCGACAAATAAAGATAGTCTCTCAGTAGCTGTGTCATTGCCAGAGATGATGGGACGGCCAGGATTGTTCATTTTGTGAATTTTGGGAAGCATATAAAATCTCCCAGGTCTTGGTTTGGGATGAACAAGTATATCTGCTGTTGTTTCATCAATGAGGTTTAAGCTCTTGTACCTTACAACCATGTTCTTAATTTCTTTGTTTAAGTCTTCTGTGGGATCAGTTTCTAAAGGTTTGTAAGTGTTGGTATCCATTAGTTGTCTCATTCCTTCCTCAATATAATCACTTACTTTCAAGGCAACCACTGCACCACCTTTGTCTGCCGGTTTTATAATGACATCCATTCTCTGTTGAAGGAGGTGGAGAGCTTTTCTCTCTTCTCGGGTAATGTTATCAAAAATCCTCTTAGGTGTTGATTCCTTGATGAGTTTGTTGATGGATAAAATGTATGTATCAAGAACAGGATTTCTACCACATTGAGGAGTCCATGATTTGGGATGGCGGAACTTCTTAAATGGATCTGGAAGGTAGCTTGGCAGACCAACATTAGAATTATTGTAAAAGTATTCTGCAAGTCTGCATCTTCTCTCGAAGGTTTTTAGGTCTCTCATCATGTTGGCCATATTATGGTCCTTCGGTACAGGACAGAAATAGAGGCCTTTGCTCAAGAGGTTCAATTCACCTGGTGATAGGAGCCCTCCAGTCAAGTCAATAACTGGGTCGGATGTCTGGAAGGGTTGTAGCTGGCTGATGCTATGCAGCTTTTTTTGTCTTATAAATCTTCTGTTTTTTTTATGCTGTTTACTCACAGGGCTTACACTGACAAGAAAATCTCCAAAAACAGAATGATTTAGAAAGTGGTGAGTTGGAAGAGGAGGTATATGAAATCTTAACATATCTCTTTTTAGTTTTGCAGATTTAATTTCAATAGCATTCCTGGCAGTCATCTTTTTTACTACTGCAACCCTCTGTAGTATGTGTGCCACTTCAGAGTCACTTTTTGTGTTCTTTAAAAGTTCCAGTTCTTTTTGTAGCTTGGCTTTAAGCATTTGCATTTTTTGAATGTTTACTTTAATAGATGCCAATAGTAGGGCCATTGATGAGTTATGCAGTAAAATATTCCATGTAGCTGACCATTCACAACTAGTTAGTTTAAAAGGTGGCTTAGACTTAACCTCCAACCCCATAGGATAGATGTTAAGTTTTTTATAGATTTGTAAATGTGCTATTGTAAATTGGCACTTACTGATTTTCTCCTGGATGAACAGCGCATATCTAGGATGTAGATTTGTTCTTGACATGGTGGTTGCTTCTGGCTTGAGTGTCGGATCCGGGGAGGATACAGGTTTGTAATCCCAAAAAGAGTATACTTGAAGATGGAGGATCACAAGAAAACAACAGCCAGCCAGGGCAAAAATCTGGATCCCAAAGGATACAATGAGTCACAAAGAAATAAAATATCCAAGAAAGAAGTGACTCAAACAGATAGATTCACCAAAGAACAAAAATATATTTCAACTACAACGTTTCAGCTTCCGCCTTCCTCAGGTAGTACAAGATGGTTTGCTCAGTGGCTGCACAGATGACACAGCTGAATTTTCAAAAAGCATCATGAGTGAAGATTCTATTTGGAATGTGGAATCAATGCAGTCCTGAGAGCTCTTGAGATATGCAGTAATCAGGTTGTATTATCAGTAATGTTCAGTCCATCTGGATGCAGTGATTTTAAACGGTACATCCAGAAGTTTTCTCTGGAGTCCAGTAGTTCTTCCTTTGAGACATGTTCCACGGGGAAAATCTTCAAATCTGATAGTAAATGATCCACAAGGTAAAAATGATTGGCTACAGGCTGGTCAATTTTCTTATTAATTATTGCCGATTTGTGGTTCCTGAATCGTGTACGGAGGTCATTCACTGTTTGGCCTACATATTGTTTTTTACAGCTTTGCCGTTGGCACTGAATCACATAAATAATGCATGTTGAGCGACATGTAAGATGCTGTCTTATTCCATAGGTCCTTCTTGTAACAGAACTAGTTACTGATGATGTTATATATATATATATATTGAAACACACCAATTCTTGCATACAAATCCTGAAGAAAATAGCGGCACACCTGAGGACAGCACAATGAACTTTATTGTGCACACAAACAACAACGCGTTTCGGCGAAGCCTTTGCCAAGTGAAAATCCTGTCTACCATCCCCTATAGAAATACCATCAGAGGTTCATAGAAAGAAAAGACATACTTCAAAATCGGGAGTTTTCACAATCGTGCAACTTAATGAAGTAAATAAGTTAATTTACACTGTTATTCAAATGTGTATATAGCAGCGTCCCTATAATTGTATACATAAATAAAAATTTCAATTTAAATAAAATTCGCAATTCATTGATAAAGCCCAAAGGTGCCTGGAAATATAATCTTTGTATCAATCATGAACAGAGACAAAATACTCCTCAATTCTGCTATATACAAATTAAATGTAAATACAAATCACAAAATAATTCATTGCCAGAGATGTGAAAAGAATTTTTGACGGCCGCTGCCACCGGCATCGCAGGAAGTGGATCGGCAAAAAGTGCAGCAGCAGTCGGAAGAGAGAGAGTGAGAGAGAGAGAGAGAGTGTGTGTGTATATATATATATATATATATATATATATATATATATATATATATATATCCACACAAAACCTCCAGCAAGCAGAAGGAAGAGGCCACATGGGGAATCCAGGAGAAGATCTTTAATTGGAAAGCAATTCTGGCATAATGCATTTCGACTATAATGTCTTCCTCAGATGCCGCTGCTACACTGAATCAGCCTCACGCCACCACTTATGAATGTTTCTGCAGTCCTCCCTTAATTGGAAAGGCACACCTCCCCTGCCATGTGATCGCTCACCTGATGTAGTTCAATAAGTCCTACAACTCCCAGAATACATCATCTCTGGGTGGGTGATGCGTGGGGAAACTTGTGGCTTCAGTGTGCTGCAGAGCAGGGCGCGCTGTATCCAGTGTGAATTCAGTCCTCAGACCTCCCTGGGTCCCCGCATACGTTCCAACCCCCCAGGCACAAGTCCGTCGGGTCGTGAGCTGATTTAAATAAACCAAAACTCCTCGTGAAGTCACGAGCTGCCAGCTGGCAGCGTCCCTTGCTTGACCCGTACTCGGGAGGTGGGCTGGAGCAATCCAATACCTTGGGCGACGAACAACTGCTTGCGCAGACACCAGTAATGCCACCAGCCAACTTGATAGAACGGGGCCCCCTAAACGCGTCTCTGGCTGACGCGATAATATCCACACAAAACCTCCAGCAAGCAGAAGGAAGAGGCCACACGGGGAATCCAGGAGAAGATCTTTAATTGGAAAGCAATTCTGGCATAATGCATTTCGACTATAATGTCTTCCTTAGATGCCGCTGCTACACTGAATCAGCCTCACTCCACCACTTATGAATGTTTCTGCAGTCCTCCCTTAATTGGAAAGGCACACATCCCCTGCCATATGATCGCTCACCTGATGTAGTTCAATAAGTCCTACAACTCCCAGAATACATCATCTCTGGGCCGTGATGCGTGGGGAAACTTGTGGCTTCGGTGTGCTGCAGAGCAGGGCGCGCTGTATCCAGTGTGAATTCAGTCCTCAGACCTCCCTGGGTCCCCGCAAACGTTCCAACCCCCCAGGCACAAGTCCGCCGGGTCGTGAGCTGATTTAAATAAACCAAAACTCCTTGTGAAGTCACGAGCTGCCAGCTGGCAGCGTCCCTTGCTTGACCCGTACTCGGGAGGTGGGCTGGAGCAATCCAATACCTTGGGCGACGAACAACTGCTTGCGCAGACACCAGTAATGCCACCAGCCAACTTGATAGAACGGGGCCCCCTAGACGCGTCTCTGGCTGACGCGATAATATCCACACAAAACCTCCAGCAAGCAGAAGGAAGAGGCCACACGGGGAATCCAGGAGAAGATCTTTAATTGGAAAGCAATTCTGGCATAATGCATTTCGACTATAATGTCTTCCTCAGATGCCGCTGCTACACTGAATCAGCCTCACGCCACCACTTATGAATGTTTCTGCAGTCCTCCCTTAATTGGAAAGGCACACCTCCCCTGCCATGTGATCGCTCACCTGATGTAGTTCAATCAAGTTGGCTGGTGGCATTACTGGTGTCTGCGCAAGCAGTTGTTCGTCGCCCAAGGTATTGGATTGCTCCAGCCCACCTCCCGAGTACGGGTCAAGCAAGGGACGCTGCCAGCTGGCAGCTCGTGACTTCACGAGGAGTTTTGGTTTATTTAAATCAGCTCACGACCCGGCGGACTTGTGCCTGGGGGGTTGGAACGTATGCGGGGACCCAGGGAGGTCTGAGGACTGAATTCACACTGGATACAGCGCGCCCTGCTCTGCAGCACACCGAAGCCACAAGTTTCCCCACGCATCACCCGCCCAGAGATGATGTATTCTGGGAGTTGTAGGACTTATTGAACTACATCAGGTGAGCGATCACATGGCAGGGGAGGTGTGCCTTTCCAATTAAGGGAGGACTGCAGAAACATTCATAAGTGGTGGCGTGAGGCTGATTCAGTGTAGCAGCGGCATCTGAGGAAGACATTATAGTCGAAATGCATTATGCCAGAATTGCTTTCCAATTAAAGATCTTCTCCTGGATTCCCCGTGTGGCCTCTTCCTTCTGCTTGCTGGAGGTTTTGTGTGGATATTATCGCGTCAGCCAGAGACGCGACTAGGGGGCCCCGTTCTATCAAGTTGGCTGGTGATATATATATATATATATATATATAAAGATCCCATAACTAATTCTGAAACACTGTTTTAGGCATACTTTGTCATCTAACTTGGGTCAAGTTACATTTGAGAAATGAAGAGTGAGAACCCACAGGTACCACCCTAAAGTATGGCCTATTTAAATAGTACAAATAATTTATCACTTCTTACTCACATTAAAAATTCCTTATTGATTCTTCCTGGAAAAGTGTAAACCAGAGAAGGGAGAAGGCTGAATATATGTATCCCACTGGGATCTAAAAGTATAAAGTAGGATTAAGACATATGTTGTAGTCAGTACCTCATGCCTACACAAAGTCTGCCCCAATCATATCCAGTGTTGTGAAGTTTAGACCAAGAAACTATTAAAACGCTCCATAGCCACATTAAGTCAATGAGCAATATATATTTCACTCTTTCACTAACAATAGTCAAAAAGCAAACATAGTTCTTACCCTCAACTTCATAATTACTGCACAAACAATCCTTTTGTTAAGGATAAAACCTTTATCTCCTAGTAAAATCCTTAATACAGCTACTACCTTCCCTATTAATCTAAATATAGGCCCCTAGTTCCAGGCCTACTAACCTGCCAGGTTAAGCAGAAAGACAAGGCATCCCATCCATGCAAATCCTTCTTGTACCACAATTGTTCGTTGACTAAAGTATTTATAGAGCAATGTAACCAATCAATGTATCCAAAATTTCAAATCAACCAATCTGTGTCCTTGTCTTTTTAATATTACGTCCAGACCAGAAAGGTCTCTCCCTTGCGCTCCCTGCACAGACATGCTGTAGAGATCTGGGACCTCCTCGACACCCTCTCACCAGACGTCGCCTTCTTTACAGAAACCTGGACCAACGCATCCTCCGCCCCGACATCGCCACCGCCATCTGTGACGGATACAAGATCCAGAGGAAGGACCGCCCCAACCGCCCAGGAGGAGGACTCGCCATCGCACACAAGAGCTCCCTCCGACTCTCCACCTCCACCACGAACAATTCCACCTCCACCATAGAACTCCTCCACTTCCAGGTTCAGACCAGTCCTAGAACCACACTTCGCGGAACCTTCATCTAAAGACCCCCCGGACCCCCGCTCCGTTCGCCACCGCCATCGCCGACCTCATCGCCCCCCACGCCATCACCTCCATGGACTACATACTCGTCAGAGACCTGAACTTCCACCTCGACAACCCCAACAACCCCAACTCCACCACCCTCCTGGACAACCTTGCCAACATCGGATTGAAACAGCTCGTCACCATGCCTACCCACAACGCAGGACACACCCTCGACCCCATCTTTGCGGGAGGCAACAACATCCACTTCAGCCACACCACGCAACCCCCATGGACAGACCACCACTGCGTTCACTTCCACATCAACAGCCCCACGCCGCCCAAACCCGCACCACTCCCTCCTCGAAGGAACTGGAGCAAAGTCACTGAGGAGCAGCTCAACTCCACCCTCCACCCTCAACCATGAAACCCCCACCACTTCGACTGACGCCAACTGCGCAGCCAAAGAACTCCACAGATGGATCTCCAACTACGCAGACAAGCTCGCCACTGACGTAATCCCAACAAACAGCACCCCAGGAAGGCCACCTGGTTCACCGCCAACCTCCAAGAGTCCAGACACCTGCAGACGCCTCGAAAGGACCTGAAAAACAGCAAAACGCCCGAAGTCCGCACCACCTACAAGAACGCCATGACAGAATACCACCAACACATCAGATCCACCAAAAGGACCTTCATGCAAAACAAGATCCTCGCCAACTCCAGCAACTCCAAGGAACTCTTCAGCGTCATCCAGGAATTCACCAAGCCCGCCTGTGAAACCAAGGACATCACCCCTTCCCAGGACCTCTGCAACAAGCTCGGATCCTACTTCCATCTGAAAATCAAGAGCCTCTATGACAACTTCAATGACCAGACACTCGACTCCGAGACCACTACCCTCTCCAGCAACGCCAGCCAGCCCACCATCTCCTCCTGGACCCCAGTCACCACCGAAGACACTGTTTCAACCATGGAAAGCATCCACTCAGGGGCCCACATGGACCCCTGCTCACCACACACCTTCCACAGAGCCGTCACCGCCATCGCTCCAGAACTACGACACATCATCAACGCCACCTTCAAGACCGGAATCTTTCCCGACGACTGGAAATGCGCAGAAGTCAGACCCCTGCTCAAGAAGCCCTCAGTTGATCCCATGGACCTCAAGAACTACCGGCCCATCTCCCTCCTCCCCTTCACGGACAAGGTCACCGAGAAGACCGTCAACGCACAACTTACAAAATTCATCGAAGAAAACTCCATCCTCGACCCCTCCCAATCCGGATTCCGCAGCAACCACAGCACCGAGACCGCGCTACTCAAGGCCACAGATGACATCAGCACCCTCCTCGATCAAGGACACACCACGGCCCTGATCCTACTCGACCTCTCCTCAGCATTCGACACCGTCTCCCACCGCACACTCACTGCCAGACTCCACGACTCCGGCATACAAGGAATGGCCCTCGACTGGATCCGCTCTTTCCTCACCGGAAGAACCCAAAGAATCAGACTACCTCCCTTCCTCTCCAAACCCACAGAAATCAACTGCGGAGTAGCCCAAGGATCATCAGTCAGCCCCACGCTTTTCAATATCTACATGGCCCCCTCGCCGGCATCGTCAGACAGCAAGGACTCAGCATAGTATCCTATGCCGAAGACACCCAGCTCATCCTTTCCCTCACCAAGGACCCCACCACCACCAGACTCAACTTCCAGAAAGGAATGAAGGACGTTGCATCCTGGATGAGCAACAGCTGCCTGAAGCTCAACTCGGAGAAGACAGAGGTCCTCGTCCTCGGACCCCTGGTGGCCCACTGCCCTCGGCAGTCCTCCCAGCCCCACCGACCACACCCAGAACCTCAGCATCATTCTCGACTCCTCCCTCTCCATGACCCGACAGGTCAACGCCATCACCTCCAGCTGCTTCAACACCCTCCGCATCCTTCGAAAAACTTTCAAATGGATCCCCCGAATCAAGAAAGACCGTCACCCACGCACTCATAACCAGCAGACTCGACTTCGGCAATGCCCTCTATGCCGGGATCAACAAGTCTCTCCTCCGCAAACTTCAGACCATACAGAACACTGCAGCCAGATTCGTACTCAGCATCCCTCGACACGAACACATCACCCAACACCTGCGGAACCTCCACTGGCTCCCCGTCGAGAAGAGAGTCACCTTCAAGATACTCACCCACGCTTACAAATGCCTCCACAACACCTGACCCTAATACCTCAACGAATGAATCTCCTTCCACCGACCCAAAAGAAACCTCCGATCTGCCGACCTCGCCCTCGCTGAACCCCCTCATATCCGCAGAGCCAGAACAGGTGGAAGAGCCTTCTCCTACATCGCGGCCAAGACCTGGAACGAGCTCCTGATCGACATCAGAAGCTCCCCCTCCCGGAACATCTTCAAGAAGACACTCAAGACCGGGCTCTTCAACTGAACGGAGCTTCCACCCCCTCCCCTCCAGCGCCTTGAGACCCTCACGGGTGAGTAGTGCGGTTATAATTCCCCTGATTGATTGATTGATCGAAAGGAGACAGATAGGCTGACTCGCTTATTGGACAAGAAAGACCTCCAATCACAAGCCTCTATGCCATCAATTGGATGTAAATATAAAGTATTTGTTAAGCAATGTAACCAATCACTGCATCCAAAATTTTAAATCACCCAATCAGTGTCCTTGTCTTGTTATTGCAAATTCTTCATTAAACCTTTTTGTTCAAGAGGGCATGATTGGACAAGAAACACGTCCAATCACAAGCCTCTATGCTGTCCATTTTGCGGAACACAATTATTATATCCAGCCAGAGAGGAGACAAGTAGGCTGACACACTCATTGGACAAGGAAGACCTCTAATCACAAGCCTCTATGCCATCAATTGTACAGAACTATAAAGTATTTGTAAAGCAATGTAGCCAATCCATGTATCCAAAATTTTAAATCACCCAATCAGTGTCCTTGTCTTGTTTTTGCTCTTTCTTCATTAAACCTTTATGTTCAAGAGGGTATGATTGGACGAGGAAGACCTCCAATCACAAACCTCTATGTTGTCCATTCTAGGGAACACAATTATTATGCCTGGATCAGAGAGGAGACAGGTAGGCTGGCACACTCATTTGACAAGAAAGACCTCCAATCACAAGCCTTTCGGGCCGCCAATTGTACAGAACAGAATTGTTGTGTCTGGACAAGAGAGCAATGTAACCAATCACTGTATCCAAAATTTCAAATCAATCAATCAATGCCCTTTTCTTATTATTGCAATTGCATCATTAAACCTTTGCATTCAAGAGGGCATGATTGGGCAAGGAAGATCTCCAATCACAGGCCGATATCTAGGCCGTCCATTATACGGAGCACAATTATTATGTCCGACCAGAGAGGAGACAGGTAGGCTCACTCACTCATTGGACAAGGAAGATCTCCAATCTCAAGCCTCTATGCCATCAATTGCATGTAAATATAAAGTATTTGTAGAGCAATGTAATCAATCACTGTGCCCTGAATTTCAAATCACCCAATCAGTGCCCTTGTCTTGTTATTGCTATTTCTTCATTGAACCATTATGTTCAAGATGGCATGATTAGAAAAGGAAGACCTCCAATCACAAGCCTCTATGCCGTTTATTCTACGGAACACAATTATTGTGTCTGTGCCAGAGAGTAGACAGGTAGAGTGACACACTCATTGGACAAGGAAGACATCCAGTCTATGCCGCCAATTGTACGGAACAGAATTGCTGTGTCTGGACCAGAGATGAGAGCACAATTGACTTACAATTCTTTTGTATTTCTACACTGATAACCCTCGAAAAAAATTAACAAGAAGTTACTCCTATTCATCCCATCCCATACAATAAAAATGCCTAAAAATACATCTCTCTTCATATCTATTTGTGTGATTGCTATTCATTAATGTTAACATGTAAGAGAAAAGGGAGGGGGGGCATGTCATCTAAGCTATAATAGCCTCAATCATCTTGGCAAGAATCCATGACTATAGAATATCATAACAGTCAGGCTTTACACCATCCAGTATTCAGAAGCTTCTAATATTACATAATATGATAACAACATACTTCACATAAAATAGCGCATCTCATTCTCTAAATTTAGTTCCATTGCCAGTATTCTCAATTTGCTGATCCATCTAACCTCAGCCTGATGAAGCCTCAATAGTAGGTCTACTCCCCTCAGATCATTTTCCATTTTTGTATTCCATGGAATTTAAAATCTGTTATAGCTGGGAGACATCTTGATTTTTTTCTGCCATTTATATTCTAGTACCCAGAACTTAAGGATTCTTTTGGTACTCCCTATGTATACTTTACAGCAGTTAGAAATAATGGCAGAAATTGCAAACTGGAAATTAATACATTGCTGTATTTTGTAAAGTTTTTTTTAGTGTTCTAACTACATTTCGTTGTCATTTTAAGACAATACTGGCAAAAACTGCAGCCACCACCGGCGTAAAAAACACTTGATGCCACTACTCCCTTTAATGTGTTCCAAAAACTTTCTAGTAACTTCATCTCATACAGGCTGGCTTCTTCTGTAAGTAATAATTGTTTTTTTATGAAATGGCATACACCAATCTAGGTACTACTGTTAACAGAGACCCATTTTTTGTAAATCCCTACATGGTCTCTATCGTACGTAGTTACTAGAGCTAGTCTGTTGTCACATCTTTTCTTTGTGCTCTTAGGGACAAGGGATAGGTTCCTACCTGTTCTGCGGATCTTATTCTCAGTCCGTTTCAGCAAATCTTCCTTGTACCCCCGTGCACCCAGTCTTTTTTTTTAATCCACTAAGCATTCTTCAAAGTCTTGGTCCTGAACGCAATTCCTACGCAATCTCACCATTCCTCCATATAGTATTCCTACAATAACTGAGTGAGGGTGAGCGTCATCAGCTCTAAGTATATTGTTAGTAGCTGTAGCCTTGCGAAACAGTTTACTCTGAATGGTCTCATCTTTTATGAACAGTTCCACATCAGGAAAATTCATCCTCTCAGAATTACAACACATTGTGAACTGTACATTGTATACATTATTTAGATGATTTACATATAGGTCAAGACTGTCTCTAGTGCCGGTCCAAATAATCAAGACATCATCGATGAAGCGACCACCAAAAGATATTGAGTCTATCCAGTCACTAACAGACGGGGCCCAGGAATGCACCCTCTCAAACCGTCCCATAAAGAGGTGGGCATAAGAGGGTGCAAACCTGGAACCCATTGCCGTTCCCTGAATCTGATGGTACCAATCTCTGCCAAGCAGAAAAAAATTATTAGTTAAAATTAATTCTGCTTCTCAGTCAACTATTTTTAATGTTCCACTAGGCTGGCACTTCTGCAGGGTAAAAAGTTGTCCAAAGCCCAGAAACCAAATTCATTTTGTATACAAGTATACAGTCCCACTACATCCAGTGAAACACCATCATACTAGGATCCTATGTCACATAATTAAGTTTGTTGAGTACATCCATAGTGTCCCTTATGTATGAGGGCAAATTAACCACTAACAGTTTCAAGTATATATCAATGTACTCAGACATATGTTCTGCAAGCCTTCCTATGCCTGAAATAATGGGTCTTCCATGTGGTGAGCATCTAGACTTGTGTATCTTGGGTAGTATGTAAATAAAGGGGTATTGAGGAACTGTCACTGTGAGGTATCTAAATTCAGCCTCATCCAAAAGTCCAATGTCTTTCCAGGCATGTAGCTTGTCAAAAATGACACATTTAGCCTCCATTAAGGGATTCATGGGCATTATCTGGTAACATTAAACATCATTAAGCTGTCTCTTGAGCTCATTATCATAATCCTCGATCCATAGAATAACAATGTTCCCTCCCTTGTCAGCCTCATGTATACCAATAGAGGAGTCATCACCCAACTCAATCAATGCTTTTCGGTCTTCAACAGTTAAGTCGGCAGAGTGCATATTTTTACTACTTCTCGACAGAGCACGATATTCCAGTTTATGTAAATCAGTAATAGTCTTTTTGACAAACAAATCAATGCTCGCATACTGACTACCCTGAGGTACAAACTTTGATGGATGGGCAAGACCACTCTCACAACTATAATCCATTTCCACATCCAACAAAATATAGACATCATCAATATTAAGATCCTCATCATCATTGAGTGAGAAAAGGACATGTACGTCTTGAATATCAGAGAAGGTTAGATTAGATCTTTATATTTACTGTGTTGCATTAACATTAACCTTATTATTGGTTGCAAAAAAAACTTTTAAGTTTTAACCATTTGGAAAAATTTTATAGGTCAATTTGTAAATCAGAAAAATTACAGTAACTTTTAGGAAAAAATGTCAACCCACTTTGTAATACATTACATTCAGGCAAGCTCAAATACCTGTCTGAAAGATTGATGACCTGTACCATATTAGTGCCTTCTGATCTTTCTTGACTACTTCTAGTAACCAGAATTAGTCTTGTTCTTGGTTTGGTTGAGGGCCACCATCGCTATACCTCTTATGTTTCCTCCTCCCTCTCCTTGTTTGCCTGTGGTTCTTCTAGTATCTATCGTGATTCTTTGTACTTCCTGAGAAAAAGAAGAACTGTGATGTGACCTAGGTGTTACCACATTACTCGGACCTGAGTCTTCAGCTGAGGATAAATCGGAACTACTGTCCATGACTGAACTCAATTCAATAACCTGATTATTACCCTGTATGTTCTTAACTTTCAAAGCATCATCACATTTTTTTGCAAATGTCAAAATTCATCCTCAGTTATAGTCGAACTCATCGCGTCTAATTTTGCCCAGTATTCTTTCCTTTCCTTGATGTGTAACTGATGATCATTAATGACCCCTTTCAGATTTTCATAGTTCTTTTCCGTAAGGTATTGAAGATTCTTCTCTTTAATTTCCTTTTCCAATTCTAAAATTTGTGCTTTCAATTTGTCACCCTTATTTTCAGCAAGCATTCCTAATAAGGATCCGTATCATTAAATATAGTAGTAGTTTAACGTTTGACTAAACATATCAGGTGCACAAACACAGGCCTATTGACAGCCCTACTCTTTAGATACAACAGATTAGGTCATAAATTTCTTCACACCCAGGGCTACTCCTGATGTAATTCCCTGCCATTATATAAGAGACTTGAAAATGAGTACCTCAGTTTCATAAGATTCTTAAAGACCCTCTCTGCAACTTGGCAATTCAATAATCATCATTAGTACAGTTAACTCCAGTTTGACCCCTAACCCTGCCAGGCCAGTTGCCTAAGACTGCATTCATCTCCTTTATAATGGGCCTCAGGGCTCTTGCAATTTCAAGGCTTTATCATGGTATTTTGAACATGTTAGATGGATTACCTTCTCCGGCTCTCTCCTTCCCTGTCATGTGATTATCCAGACTCCAATCACCAGGATCTTGCAGGTGTACCATACACAACTCACCACTCTTAGCAAGTACCCATGCCCCAAAGGAACTTGAAGGCCATTTCAAGGTGGCTACAAGGGCTTTACAAACACACCAAATACAATAACATTAAAAAGAAATTGTATAACACAAGATATGTAGATAGAGTTAGATAAGGCCTCTTCAATCCAATGTATTTCTATACTTCTTTTAGCCAGAATTAGAATGAGCCTCCATAGCATTCTTGGGTTACTACTAACCTAGGAAGCCAAGCCAGCAGAAGAACCTTATGAACTAGTGGTGGCCTGTTACCTTACCATCACTACAATTTTCAAAGCCACTCTTTCCCAGAAAGTCTTTATCACTGGACACTCCCCTCAAATCTGCAGTTTGGGCATTTTGGCTAAAAGCCTCACACCACTGCATTCCAAAGAACATATATTGCAAGCCAAAAGCCCATTTATCAGTTGAATAGTAGAGTTCACAAAGTACCAAAAATAACAGTGATGTTAAGAGAACCTCCTCAGTCACTGAAGGTTAGCTCAGAAAAGACAGTTATTGTTCCTTTGCCTATCACTTGACACCAAGTGGAATGCATTATTCTTAGATCACACTCAGGGCAGTACGTGACTGACAGACGGCAGCAGCAGTGTCAAAAAACGATGCTGTATTTCTTATAAAAGGCAAGTTATCTTAAATGAGAGCATGTGTTATTGTTTGAATCATTGATTTGATTGGGACAGGTCTGTTTACTAAGATAATCATTTTATAAAATAGATGTGTAATAGGTAAAAGTACAAACTACACAAAAGTTAACAGAAATAGCCTGAATCATGGTTGAAGAAGGGAGATGAACCAATTATTTGAAACACAGGCTTTCAAATGCTGCCCAGGGCATTCTCTCATTACCATAGATGACTAATGATAACACTTTCCCCTAAAAGTCCATAAGTAACCAAAATACCTTTATACTCTCTATCAAGGCATGCCAATGCTGTCTACAATGCAAGAGTACTAGGGACATATTTACAAGGAGTTAACGCCACCAGAACATCACTTTTTCTGACTTTCTGGTGGTGTTAAGTCCTTCACCTTATTTACAAGGCAGCATTAAGCCACTTAACATGGCTTAACGCTGCCTTGTAAATAATGCTCCTATTCAAGCAGCATGAAAGAGATGGGCAATGGGTGTTGCAGTGGGCGTTCTGCCACAACACCCATTGCTTTTTGACACTGCCCCATATTTACATGGTATGGGGCAGTGCCAGAAATATTGCCAGGGAATACCTGGTCTTCAGCAGGCGATACGAGGAGAAATGTTTCATTTTTCTAGTATTTTGTTCTTTGCATTCTGCATCACACATGGAAACAGCAAATCGCCTGCAAAGATTGTTTATGTGCAGGAAGATGTCCCTTCCTGCACATAAACAATCCTCCCTGCAGCGCAGGCACTCTTGCAACATGGCGCAACGGTGCCTGTGCTGGCGCCAGGCAGCTTCTTTAGCACCAGCGCTAGGGGAAAAGCAGGGGTGCGCCATATTTTTGTAAATATGGCGCATCCCTGAATATTGAAATTAACAGAGCACAGCGTTACCAATTTTGGCGTAACACCATGCTCTGCCAGTTTTTTGTAAATATGACCCCAGTATTCATCATAATTAGATGCTAAATCAATGACAACTTTGAATTAAAAATTAATGTCAGATATTTATCACTCCAAACAAAGCCAGATAATCATCAGTTATATTTAGGTCTGTTTCCTTTACAAAATACACAAATCTTTGTTTGATCTACATTAATCATTAGTTTATTATGTAGACAATATTTTTCCAATTGGAGTCCAAGGGGCTTATCATCTATAAGGACTAAATCGTCAGCATAGAGAAGACCACCAATTTTGGCCTCCTCCCATTTTAAATGCAAATTAATGGGTTTCTAATATTCTTTGGAAATTTTGATGCATTAATGCTAAAAGGGTTAGAGCTGAAACAAAACTATGTTTCAATGCACTTTAAAGTGGTCTGGAATAGGAGACATAAGCCTGCCAATAAGATCTAGTTCTACCTGCAAACAATTTGCAGTGTGTAGTGTTTTAAAAATTGACAGCAAGTGTTTCCAGCTTGCTAACTTCTTTCATAGTAATGGATGGTCTACCAAGTCGAAAACAACCTGGAAATCTGTGAAAAAACAACACAGTCAACCAACAATCTCAATTGACTTCTGGGCCACAGCTGAAAGGGCTAACCCATTTGGGAGAGAGCTGAAGCAAAACTTTTAAGGGTCAGACCATTCCTCTTTCTTTAAGATTAGTGAAGTAACAACCCATGCCAAGACGAAGGTAATATTTCTGCCTGTACAAACCACATAATTAATGGAGTTAATAAAGATGACCATTTGTCTCTAACATTATTCATTTGTATAACTCTTTTATATGAAGAGCTCCCCGCCTCTGGTGCTATCAATCAGGTTCACAGACAACACTGCATCAGCAAAAGCACTGGTCTCCTAAACCTCCTTTGGAATCCTCTCCACCTTCCCGTTTGTCGCATATAAAGTATTAATGACAATCTAAAGGCTACCTGGTGTTGCATGTTTGTTGACTAAGACCATGCTATAGACCATGCTATAGTGACACTTAATGCAACCCATGTGATCAAATACAAAGGGATACATGGCTGAATGGCCAGATGGGATCTGATTTTGTAACATGAAAACAACTCAGACTATTTTAGTAGGATATTAAACAGCAAAGGCTTTTTGCCTGTCATGTTAAACCAACAAGGAAGATGACCGACTATTAAAAAGGTGAAAAGGTGAGACACTGTGAGTCTGATTCACAGATGCCTTTATGAGTATGTTAAGTAGTACCTACAGAAGTACACTTCAATGTACTACCACTTGCATTTGTGAATCGACCCCAAAAATGTCCACTCCCTATTCGCAAACGCACAGAGAGCATCGCCCTTTCTATTTGTGCTAATTCTATATGAATAGGCTGTAGAATGCTCAGAATGTTCCAAACATCAAAGAAAATTGGACAAAAATCAGGAGGAATGCTTTCAGACAAGTGAGTTAGTTATTCTTTCAAGAGAAATGTACAATTGTGCATTATTAGTTCTCTTCTCTGTCCTCAAAGAGGTTCAGGTTGCCTTTCTCTGTTTTGCAGTTTTGCAGTCCAATACATAGGTAAATAATTTAATACCCAGTGATGTGCTTTCTCTAAAGAATGGATTATTTGTCAATCTGATGGAAGATAGAAACCTCATAGATATTGTTCTGGTGAAAATAACAACAACATGAAACAATATGACAAATATATTTCTTGTAAACATGATAACTCGTCTCATTGTTAATGCAGGCCTAGGTTTAGCTGTGCTGACCATAGAACTGCTAAGATCATACAACATATTATCATTTTAGAGAGCTATCATTCTTTGTCTGTTCCTTGAGGATGATGCAGTGTGGTTTAGAGAAGAAGGTAAAACAATTCTCTAATCTTAAGGGACTGTATCAAGCAGGGTGTGTAATCATTGCCATAGCGAATATATAATTGGACAAATAAACATCATCAAAGGTTAGAAAATAAATCCAATGCGCCTAAGGCAAAAAATCAAACAAAGTATTGCAAAACAGCTCTATGTAATGGGGATGGGAACAAAAAGAATCTGCTTTGACCACAATAAAAGGTTTCAGATGCTCCCTCACACAAATCCAAATACAAAAGAATGACATCAGGTCTGAACGCTGCCACTAAAACTGTATAACTATTTTAGAGAATGCCACAACACTGTGAATACACAGAGTATTAGTTATAAATGTAAAAACCAGCATTTGCAATGCAATAGGTCTCTCTTTTAGGGCCTTATAAGTATTTAGCCATGCAATATGGGCGACTGCCCACCTTTCTTTTCTATTTATTTAATTGTGTAGCATTTGCGGCATGCCACGCTTTAACTTGACATGTTTAATGCTTACGTGCATGCTACAAATGTAAATTAATAAAAAAGAAAGGCGGGCGGCCGCCATGTTTAAAGCTAGGCGGTAGCGAGTGTTCGAGGGCTGCTGGAAACATCATTTGCATTGCCATATTTTATATATGAACATGAAATAAACCGAGGGAAACTCAGATCGATAATGGCAAAATGATAAATAATTTAATTCACTTAATATAAGAACGTTGAATAAATCTGTATGTTCCAGCCACACTTGTCCCATGGAGCAGAAGTGCAGACAAAGATACATACTTAATAGCAGGATTTCTCAAAAAAGATAAATAAATTACTCTGATTGCTTGTACAATAAATAGCCGGAAGACATCCATTACCCCAGTGGATTGGGAAGGTTTGCTTCCTGGTGTAATAATCAACTGTAGAATATAACGAGAAAGCACCAAGAAAGCCAAGGGATCCCGCCACTTGCAGCACATTTCGAAGGAATCATGGAACACTAACGAGCTCTTAAAAATCATCTCTGAAATCCATTCCCAGGACTGGAACTCAAACACAAGAACTACTCTCAGGAGCTTTGCAACTCACTTCCTCATTGGAAAAGCTATCAGCCAGAAATCCGAATTCCAAATGAGAACAGGCAGTGACACTTCTTTCATGTGCATTCAAAGTTCCCAACTTACTCAACTAAAGATATATATTTAACAAACTAAAAATGTTGTACATTAAGCCAGTGCTTAAGAAACTTTGGGGGATATTCTCAAGAACGTGTGATAATTACCGCAAAATTAGCTTAACGCAACTTTGCACATCGCAGTCTATTGCGGGAAAATAACGCCTTGTTAACGTTGTATTCTCAACACGGCGGTACCATGTGATAGTCTCACGCTAACGCGTCAAATGACCGCGATAAAATTACAGTGACGGCAAAAAAACGCGAAAAAAGTTGCGATGTGGCCAACTGCGATAAAAAAATCAGCGATAACCAGCGACAGGCCTGCAATTCCCACGCGTCATGCGGGAAAATGCACTACAAATGCACCGAAAAACACAAACAAAATAATTTTAACTGCGTAGCACCATGGAGGAAGCCGGAGCAAGTACAGAGGACGACCAGAACCCCACAAGCCCCTAGGAGGACCAGCCTGTGACCTCGGGGTCACGGAAGGGCAAGGAGAAGAAGACGAGGAAGACGAGGTTCAGTCCGCAGGAAAACAGGATCATCATCACGGAGGTGATAGAACACCACCAACAACTGTACGTCACCTTCAACGTGTCATTGGCAAATAAAAATGCAATATGGCAGTCCATCCTGGACAAGGTGAATGCAGTCGGATTGAGGAGGAGGACAATTGGAGAGGTCAAGAGGCGCTGGAATGATGCGAAGCGCAAAACCAAGAAGAAACTCGCTGACAACCATCAGGCAGCAATGCAGACTGGAGGTGGCAGTCCAGCGGAACACCAGGAGCTGGATGAGATGGAGGAAATGGAGTCCACAGTCATCAGTGGGGAGACGGTGGCAGGAGTTGGGGGTCCGGACACTGCTCGACATGACCTGACACAACAGCACCAGGGTGAGTACCGAACAGGGACTGGGGGAGATGGGCACAATGGCACACATGAACAATTAAGTAGAGCACACTGCACACCCACAATGACTCTGGATCATGTCCCTGATCCCCTTGGCACACTGCAGCACACATACAAACAGCAAGTAGGCCCCCGTCCACTATGGGCACAAAGAGGTCCCTCCCCACACAGCACCAATCTCACAACCAACCCACGCACACATGTTAAAACCAGCAAAGCTGCGTGTCAGTGAGCCACACTGACAATGCAAGTGACACTGCATGATGAACAGCATGGCTGCAGTCCAATTATCATGACATAGTGCACGCCACAACACTGAGGTGCTAAGTGTGGAACACATCCGTAAAGGAGCAGGTCACACTTTGACACATCCACGTGCACAAACAACCCCTGACGTCAACAACACATCTGCGGATAAACCATGCCCAAGAGTCCAAAATCCGAAAAAGACCCAAAATTAGCTAAGTCTGCAACATCTCAGCACTGTAGAAGCACAGAAGTCAAAGGCACACCGCCTCAAAGGGATAAGGGGCAGCAAAATCACAGCTGCAGGGGCCACTCTCCCACAATGCAGCACACACACATAGCAATAACAGCTCATCATCATTGACGACAATGTGGTACAAAGTGCAACACTCTCACTACAGAACAGAGGACACAACTGGTTCCACTTGTGCGTAGAAACTGGCCAATCACATCTGGCATAGCAGGAAACTGTGAGATGATAAAGTACGTGTACAACCTCACATCCGTGATGTAGTACAAATGTCCACTGTCCCCCATCAAATAGTCAGCTCCTCCCAAACAGTCACAATGTACATTGTCATGCAGTCTGTATGTAAACTTGAACAATGCGTCAACATAAATGTCAACACAATGTTAAAATGCATCTCCCCTTCACATTGCAGAGGGACAATCAACACCTCCTGCAGAGCAGACCAGACAACTCATCAGTGATGATGAAGAGGACCTCCACACCTTCGACACCGACGCCCTACAACAGCTCATGGACAGCCACGGCAACCCACCTCCAGGAGCAGGGCAGCCCAGCTGCTTCGAGGAGACCCCACCCCCTGCATAGACCACACAGCAGGAAGCACCCACCACCACGGCTGGTTCCCAGCACCTCACTGAAGAACACATTGCATTCCAAGGCCATGTGTTAGACTGCCAGAAGGAGGTGGCTGAACAGGTGCACGTGGGGTTCGACCTCATGGCAGCCAAACTAGATGACATACGTGGGTGTCTAAGTCCCATCAGGGACCACTTACACTCCCTAACGGACACCAACAGTTTGCTCCATGATGTCCAACAATCCATGCCCGACATCGCTGGAGTCATGACTCTGAGAGGAGAACAACTGTCTAGTCAGAGTGGCCTCAGCGATGTCAGCCGAGAGTTGGCACAGATGCTGAGGATAATGGAGAACATGGAGTGGATGCATGCGGAAATAATGGCTGCCATGGATGCACACCAGCGAAAAGTTGTTGGGATCTTCCATGCCCTGCAGATCCTCATCATCGCATTGCTGCCACTAAGGCAGTCGCTGATGAATGCTGCTGGTACTTCTACACACACATCTCCGGCCCCTGATGTGTCAGTGGCACACAGTGCTGCAGACCAAACATCAGCACCCACATGTCAGACAGATGACATAGAGGACGAAGATGTGGGTGATTCCACCTTTGGAGTAAGAAGGAGCCAGTAGCATTCTTCTCCGCCAAATGCCCTGTTTCAGCTTGGTTCTGCCCTCTGCATCATGCCCTGTAACAACACCTCCCACTGTCCCCCGAAACACTCTGCGACACTCACCTTGGACCTCGACATGGACTGCCATATTTTGTTTGCTTACCAATGACACAGCAATCAGACTGTGGACTGTACTCTTCCTCTTCCAATGTACTTGTCAATCCCTAAATGACTCTGGCTGGCCCTCCACTGGGCTACAATGTAATGTTGGGTTTGCATGGCCATGTACTGCTCCAGCTCCGACACTCCACCGAATGTGAATAAATCATTCAAATTCACACAGATGTGTCATGTCCATAATCGATCAAGTATGAAAGTATGGATGAATGTAAGGACATTAATTGCCCAAAAAGGTACACCCTGGGATATGAAAGCAATGCGCATGATTGACCGTGACACACATAGGAAGTGAGATGACTGGGAATGTGTACACTAGCTGTGGCCTCATTGCTCTGAAACAACAATCGCGCAATTTCTCAACTTTGCCCCACGCAATGTTAGAAATAGGGCTGGGTATGAAATGTCAAAGTCGTTGGCAGGCCTAAAGTAGTGTCCACCATCACATTTGACAACAGAACATCTCTTCGCATACCCACTCACACTCAACTGGGTGGACACAGCCTGTAGTGATGGATCACATTGATCCACATGGCAAGAATATGGACACCATACTCACATTGCTGAAGACACGTAAGAGCACAGGTCTATCAGCAACTATCCCAACCACTATGTGTGGCTCACAGAGGTGGAGCTGGTGATAGGGACTCACCCCTAAGTGAAATGCGTCAGTCAGTCCCTCCCTGTGTATGGACAATGCTCATTGAGGCACGCGATTTGTCATTCTAATCAACACTCATCACAGTTGAACACTAGTGAAGTTGCGTAGACTTTATTAGCATGTGCGTGTCAGAAGGGGCAAGACAAGGGCCACAACATGCAGACCAATGCATCAGACACTAACAGGCAGCATTCGGTCACGGTACAGTTCCACGTGACAGGCGTTGTGCATGCGCCCGGGATGTTCTGCCATTGCGTTGGTGGCTCTCGTAGAACCGGCACTCTTCTGACCTGCGGCAGTTATGTGGATGATATGCCACAGCTGGGAGCAATGAGTCGTATGTGTGTGCAACGTTTGGACGTATGGGTTGTTGTGTACGTACGTGTCAAGGGCATTCCATGTAAGAGTACCTCAAGCAAGAACTTCTGTGTGTGGGGTGTGGATACCTTGGTCTTTCATTAGCGCTGTGGGTAGTGTGGGAGTCGTCATTATCTGCTATGGTATCTCTCTCAGGGGGTGCCTGCCGCATGCAAGACCAAGGTCGGAGGTGCAGATGTCCTTCCACCTTATGTATTGAGACAAAGGAGCTTTCATCCCTAATGTTAGTCTGACTACTGCTTGCATTCTGGAAATGTGATGTGGCTTTCGCGCTGCTATTGAGGCTAGGCCTTAGGCTTATGGTGCACCAATAGCGATACACACACAACAGTTGGCATGCATGAGCCAAGAGCCCGAGCGGCCTTGCACTCCTTGTACAATCCCTTCATGTCCTGCTGCCCTCCGGGTGCATGCAACATTGCAACATTGTCGATTGCGGGCCGTGTGGAGCAGACACTGCAACAGAGACACATCCATCAGTTGGTTTCCTGTCCAGCCCACAAATGAACCACGCCCAGAGCCCAGGGATAATTATTCACACCCCTATGCTGGCCTGGCGTATGCCGACCCAGCCCACTCGGCTTACGTATAAAGGGGGGGTACGACGCTACGTGTCCCAGTTCTTCCCCACTGCCGGAGGTGACATGGCTGCGTCCGCCTGGCATATCACGAGACTCAATCAGAGAGGGTCCATGACTTGCGTTGCACAGAGTTGGTGGCACCGGATACACTGCGGCCGGCACAGGCCTACCGCCACGGGACGGTGACTTTCGGTGCACTGAGGTAGGGGCACCTTAAGTGCTGAGCGGGTATGCAGCCTGCGATGATGTGCCGTCCTGGCGGTCCGGACTGGTAAGGATTTGTGTGAGCCCTGCTGGACCGCAGTGTAGGCCTGAGCCAGCGGGCAGCGCGGGCCTACCGCCACGTGGCGTTGCCTCGCGGTTCACAGAGTTAGTGGCACCTATAGAGCTGAGCGGGTGTACAGCCTGCGATGATGCCGTGTGCACTGATATGATCTCTGCCATTGCGAAATCAAGACCCAGAATCATGTGTGTGACCTGGTGGCCCGCGGGGCGGGGCTGAATGATGTGGAGGCTGCCAAGGTCGCGGGCCCCAGGTTGGAGCTTGCACCAGCACGTGGTGGGCCCTCTTGGAGACACGCTGGTGGCGGAAGGTGAGCAGTGAGGCCTGGGTGCGGAGGGGCGGGCAAACACCGCTGGGCAGCGGGAGGGGCTGGGGTGCAGCAGCCTGTGTGCGCAGGGGCGGCCAAGCGATGATGGCGTGTGCAATGATATGAACTCTGCCATTCATAAATCTGGACTCTGTTTCAGATAAGGGACCTGGTGGACTGCAGTGTATACCGGCACGTGGTTGGAGACACACTGGTGGCAGCAGGTGAGCAGTGAGGCCTGGGTCCGCAGTGTCGGCACTCTCTCTCTCTCTCCCTCTCCCTCTCTTCCTTTCACTGTCTCTCTCTCTTCCTCTGTTACTCTCTCTCTCCTTCTCACTCTCTTCCTTTCACTGTCTCTCTCTCTCTTCCTCTGTTTCTCTCTCTCTCTCCTTTTCCCTCTCTCCCCCTTTCTCTCTCTTTCTCTCTCTCCCTCTCTTTCACTCTCTCTCCCTTTCTTTCTCTCTCTCTTTCTCTCTCTCTCTGTCCTTTGATGAGCGCATGACACACCTTCTTATCTTGAATTTTGTCTTGCAGGCTGTGTCTTACAGTTTGTCCAGAGAAGACCCGCCATGACTCTTCCGAATAGTTGTTTTGAGTTAAATTTGAATACAATAATTTGTTTGGAAATTCAAAGATGAATGAATGATTCTCCTTTTTCTGACCACTTGTGCGACATCAGGCGAATTGTTTTGTTCATGATTTCGTAAAGTTGATGTAAAATATCTTTGTCCGGGGTAGGGCCCCGTGGGGGGGGGTGGCGGTGGGTGTTGTGGCCCTCTTGGGTGTCTGGCTGCATGATCAGTAGCTCCATGGCATCTGTTGTTCTTCTGGTGTGGCTGTTGGCTGGGCTCCCATTTCTGGTGCAGGTTATCGTCCGACTTAATACCAGGAAAGAGCAGGTGTTAATTCCCTGCTGCTAACGCGCCTTATCGCATGTTTTGTGATCTTACTGCCGATCTGGCTGGTCGTTGAGAATGTTGCGAAGTGGTGTTGTCGCGGGTTTTTGCACGGGAACGCCTACTCTGCATCTCATTAGCGTTAGTTGCCGGTGTCATCCGTGGCGATGTTTTTTGCGGCTGCTATCGCAGGAAAACTGGCGATATCGGCTGTTAGCACCAGCTTGTGAATAGGGCGATAAATCTATCGCCACTTTGGCTGCGATAAAGTGCCGCTAACTCGGCGATAAGTCCTTGAGAATATGCCCCAATGAGTTGATGAATCAGGCACAGCAAGCTACAGACCAATTGCAAATGGATCAGGAGGGATCCATAACATAAAATATTTGCATGAAAATCTCGGGTTGATCTATTTGTGTGAAACCATTCCTTGGAAGCTCATAAAAAAAATTAAAAAATGAGATGTATATGAATATATATATATGTATATACACACATTTATATATATTTATTTTCCTCGAACAAAACCACGTCACATCTGACAGAAAGGATGGTTTCCCTCTTGGAAGATGTGTTATTTGTCGTGTGGGACAACCTCGTGAATATAGTAGACTCCAATGGCACGGCAGCCCTCCTTTTCAACTGATCGTCAGCCTATAGCACTGTTAACTATCAATGTAAGCTCCAAAGGCTGAGTGAAAGTGGATTCTAAGCGACCCTTCATTACTGGATTAAATCCTACCAGGAAGACATAGTCCAAATCATTACACTTTATTCATCACTGCATCAACCACTGGCCGAGCCACCGAACAGGACCGATCTTTCTACAATCAAAGCTCAGGTTCTACTAGCAAAGGATGAAACTTTAAAAAACTCACTACTAAGCAGGTGATCTTTTTCTGTAAATATGTGCAAGCTCTGAAACATGTTCCCAATGAAAATAAGGATAATCAGAGATCATTGGACTTTAAAAGGTCATTGTAGGTATTTTGTCAGCATCAATCCAAGCTAATTTCCCAGCTCCCCTGGTAGTCTCTGGTAAGGTGACAAAGTCTAATGTCATTTTTTCCGCAATGGATGCAGCTTACTTCGACCCCCAACACCATCAGACCTCCAAGGTTAGCATAATGCACTACATCTCAGACTACTGTTGACATTGTCAGCCACTGGGTTTGCATTCCAATACACAAAGCCAACAGAAATAAGTAATGATCTGAGGGGCATTGCTGTAGTTTATATAATATGTTGACAGAAAGTCCTGACATCAACCTGTCCTTGGCTATAAATTTAGCCATGAAGGGAAAAGACCTGAAAAAATAGGAATTGTGAAGGCAATACAATTTTGCCAAGACAGTGTTCTTGATATTTTATGCTTCTCACACATCATTGAGCAGATTAAGTAACTTTTAAATCTCCCAATTGATAGTGGGAGTGATCAGAGTTACACGCCTGTTAAGAAATAGCAATGCTTCACTTTCAGCTGAAAGAAGAAAGCCTTTGCCGATCTGGATTGATTAATGGCTAGCCCACACATTGCATATAAAAAGTTGATTTGGGGCCAAAGCTCGTATTTTTTACAACAAATATATATAGGACATTTCAAATTACGGCCAAACATTTACTTCATTGGTCAATGTGGAGCAAAACCTAAAGAAGGTTCCTTTCACCAACACAACTGGTTAAGACCTTAAAAAGAATCAACATGACAAGCTTAGACATCGGGCCCATGACTAATATTTACGCCCAATGAAGAGGCCTTAAAGAGGAAGATAACAATGTTCGATTAAATCTTTGTCCCTGAGAAAGGCGGTTGGTAGACCCTCCCTCTTTAGTGGAGGTTAACAAAATTGCATACCCAAGTTCCCTGTTCTAGAAGTACACAAGGTACCAAATAGAGTTTTATTCACACCTAACCCAATTGATTTCTCCCCAACTTCTAATTTTCTCAGAACAGGATTGAGTGTTTTTGCAGGAGGATACTTTCCAGTTGTTGCAGAAGGGGGTAACTGAGAGGGCTCTTTTTTTGTCTGCAGGTTTTATCAGCAATGCGTTTCTTGTACATGAAGGAAATGAGGTGGTCATCCAATGATAAATCTCAGGTTAATAAATGGTTTTGTCCTATAAAGGTATTTAAAAATGGAGAATATTCATCATCTCAGAGACTCCCTATTGAAGGGGGAAATCGGACAGGGATGGTGGACTTTAAAATGCTCATCTTTCATTCCTGGTTAGCTTCTACATTGCCCGTTTCTTCAGTTTGCATAGGAACAAAAGATGTTCCAATTCAGGTCACTTTCTAGTCTTTCCTTAGCCTCCTAGTGTTTCACCAAGCTCCTAAAGCCACTGATAGCTTTGCTGAAGTCCAGAGGAATAGAGCTGTGTATCTGGACGTTGTGTTGTTCAAGTGCCAGGACAAGTTGATCTTCGGGAGTGAAATTCATATGCCAGTGATGAAAAGAAGTCTGTTCAAGTTCTTTATCAAATGTATTCTTGAGGTTCCCAGTGGATATGGTTCAGGCATCTGTTTCTTCAAAACTATTAGGGAGCTATGGGGAGATATGAGTAATTTTTCAGGCATATTATCTTCCATGTTTATCCAATCAGGTAGCAGATTGGGGGACCAGGTTTCTTCAGAAAAGGAGTGATCTGGCTTTGGATCAGGGAATTTGAGTACATCACCATGCCATGTTGATATACATGATCGGTATCTCTGATCTGCTTGCCGCTCATCTGTTGGAATCTTCTTCTGTTTTTTTTCGGTTGGATTTGAGATCTGGAGGTGGAAGCTCTCTGCGCTTTCCTCCCATCTTGGGAGGAGTCTGCAGGCCTATCATTACAGCCTTTCTCCGTGATCCTCAGGTCCTAAGTACATGGAAGAAGGAACAGAGCTTGGTCTTGGTGTCTCCAATTTGGCCTGAGCAAGTGTAGTACTCCCAATTATGGAGTCGTCATAGAACTTCCTAAGAATAGTGCCATCCTTCTCAGTCTTCTAAATCACATCATTTTCAGTCATCAGATATATTTGGGCTCCATGAAATCAAGCAAAATCTAGACATGCCTGGTCTATCTGGGTAAGCTGGTGGTGTAACAGCACACCGATCCTGTTTGTGCACCTCCAGTAGAGCTCATGATTTTTTTTGTCCTACTGTTTTCGGAGGGTAAGGCCCATTGTACTGTTAGTGGATAAAGATCTGCTGGTTCGGGTGGTAATATTTAAGTAAAGGGTGAGCTGCTGGGTCAATATTTTCTAGTCAAAAGGTCCTGTACATTCCATTCAGAATAAGGTTCTGAAGTATTCAGTTTTGCATAAGGTTAAGCTAGTTTTGGACTTCTCGTTGTAGTAGTGGGCTAAGGAATAGCAATCATTAAAGCAAGTATCTTCCAAGTGGACTATGCTTTTGTGTCTCATTTCTTTTTGAATGGTTTCAGATGTGAAAGTGCTAGACTTTGATAAATGAGTGTTCTCTCCACTATTGGTATCTTTATATATTGCTAGACCTTCTAAATACTTTTCTATCAAAGTTCTTTATCCCACTTTCATTCACGATGTTGAACAATGTACTGTTAAATGTCTTTGATTTTCTGAAACGCAGGCTATGGCTTTCGTGTCCTCTTTTGCTCACAGCTTTTGATTTCTTCCCCATCTCTAGTAAGATGGTTAGATGGTTAATGATTTAGTCAAGAATTGCTGCATCTGTCTTTGGTGCTTATTCAGTCAGAGGAGCTAATGCGTCTGAGACATTTTTTATTTCCTTTAGCTTGGAGGACATTATTAAAGCAGCAGACTAGTCTTATGCATCTCTTTGTAGAGTTGTCAATTACAAACATCTGGCTCATTTATCTCAGAATGTGACTGTCTAGCTTTAAACTTGTCACAGCTGAGCTTCCAGTCCTGCCATCGAATGCAAAATCTCCCCCACTTGCATGCCCGAAGGTTTCAGTTCTATTAAAGACACAGAGGCGATGATTATTCCTCCCAACCTCTGCGTTGTGTTGTTATCTTTTTTCTCTTTCATTTTGAAGTGAAATCCACCCAGGAGTTATAGGATTTTTGGAGTTTCAAGTTCTGGGAGCTGTTTTTCGTCTGCCAATCAACTTTCTGCTTTCAATTCCAAAATACATTACCAGCTGGACTGTCCACAAAGTAAAGGAGGAAAAGTGTCAGACAAGGTCTTATGTAGGCTGGCCTGCTACAGAATTTGTGGATTATGTAGGACAGAGGGACATGCACCAGACTGTATTGATGGTGTTTCACTGTGGAACGTTTTACTTCCTTGTTTAAATATCTGCAGAAAAGCTCTGATATAACCTTCAACCCCGAGTCTTAAGAATTCAAAATATTGCATTGAGGATTATGAGAATTATACCAGTATAGCAAAGAGGAATGCACATACTGACAAAGGAAACCAAAAACAGATTATCTGCCACATGCACCTCTGAATCTTTAATAAAATCTGAAGCTCCTGTTGCAGCAGTGATGGAGAGATTGCATTGTTTAGGTTCCCCTAACATATATGTAACCATTAACCCTACCTGTGCGTATTTTAGCATCGAAAGAAAAAATCACAGGCATTAGTGTGAAGTTTCACCTTTACCTTCTATTTTTCAGTCACAAGAAAGTAACTTTAATTGTAAATGCTTGCCATATTACCCTTAAAAATGGGGGTATTGCATATGCACATACTTAAGTTTAGAGGTGCACGAGATGTGGGAAAGGCATTGCAAATGTTTGCAAACACCCCAAAACACACCACTTTGTGTACGTGCAACACATTTGTATGAAACAATCCTCTATAAACACCCAAACCCCTTGCATCGGTGTAACGGGTACAGTAAAATTCCATGTGTGGCATTCATGACATTCATCACAGCACAACAAAACAACAAAAAACAGCAGATGCCGACTTAAGAATCACAATTTTGCCCGCAGCCTTCACGTTTTGTGTGTTCAAGTCAGAGTTGCGCACATATTTTTAAGAATCAGGCCTTGTGATGCACTCTAATATATAGTTCCTCTGGAGTTTGGTCGGCATTTGCAGCCATGTCGTGGATACAAAAAAGGACTGGTCTGCCATTCAGTTTTATGTCATGGTTTGCATCAATGCAATTGCAATTGTATTTATACAGCGCTTACTACCCCTGACGAGGTGTCGAAGCGCTTTTCGGCGAGTAGCACGCTACACCGGAACCCAAAAGGATTACTGGTGGATTAGTATAGGGAAATAGGAGTTAAATTAAATCGTTTAACAAAGTCCACGGTATACTTTCGATGCGGGAAATGGTAAATAACCGACTCTGAAAAATGCGTTCTAAAGGCTGCAAAAGCTTATATCATGCCTAACTAACAGTGAAGTGGTAAAAGCGGGCAAAATGTTTATGAGCAGTGACTCATGCCTTAGAATACTCCGGGGTGTACTGTGTTTTGAAGTAATTTATTGGCAAGAGGATTAGCGTGACGTCCCTGTATTTTACGCCGGTTGTGTATTTGTCGTGTTCACTGGATGTCACACGAGAACTCGAAATAAGGGTATATACACAGGGCAATGATCCTTTCAAAAATCTCAGCTCGGTGCGGATTTCATATTATTAATTTGTTGTCTGACTCTGAGCGTGGACTGCGCTACTGTGAAGAGGCGACGGGGCGTCTCGTCCACAAACTTGGAGACACTGTCCTTCTGGGACAATGAGAAATAAGTGGTTTTGGCTGAAGCGTGACAGACTTGTGAAAGGCTTGCCAGAACATTTCGGCTACTATACTTATACGATTCCTCGATGTGTCTGGGACCTGCTGCGTTTACCAGAGGTACTTACTGCAAGATTGTCTCGGCCTCTCCTTTCGGACACTCTCTAGGCTGGTTTCAGAGCGCCGTGTTTGTACATCATGTGATGTCTCGTGAAGCTTTTCAAGATGCAGGGGATACTGTGAAGAGTCCGTTCAACCAGCGCAAAGTCTCGCACTAACTTTTCTTAACAAGTATTCAAAAACATATTGCATCACAGACAATGGGCGGGAGCGTGGGGGCACGGACAACGGGAGTGCCGGCGGTGGGAGAAGGGGGCGCAAAGGAGTGCTCACGGTCCACATACGGTGTAACACTGGAAGTAAAGGGGCCAGTAGCCATGGGAGGTGACAAATGACGACATAGCCGTCATAAGGAGGGACTAACAAGCCTCAAAATGAATCAGAAGACAGCATTTACGGAGGACAAAGACACAAGCCAATGGGCGGAGAGTGGGCGGAGCTTCCGCGAAGCTTCCACTCTGTACTCAATACTGCATGCCTCGCAAAGCGAGCAGCGCGTGCGTGCTGCCGCTATAGGCTCGACCTAATGAGATCTCACAACACTGGATCACTCCCAATGAAGTCTTCGAGCATGGTCACTTCAGCACATTATACACTGGCCAGCCCTGGGAAGAAAAAATTATTCTATCAATTTAGGAGTGCTAGAAAGTCGTTTTCTGGGGTCATATTATTGGAAGTGATTCAAGGGTCCACCGGTATGTGCACCTACTTTTTGTGCCCCCAGTAATCTTAGGTATTTTAGAAGCGGCAGAAGACACTTGTGCAGCCCTTTATGAAATACAGATTGCACTGATGCTAAATATGTATCAGCGCATTCTCAAGGGTACATGTCTTCAGTTGCAGAGGTGTGGGCACAGGCAAGTGACGGAATTCTTTACCTTTGACTCTGCGATGTATTATAGACAAAAGGCCATCAGGAGTCGCACTGGCTGTGTGCCGCATAGAGGTGGCACACAGTTAGTTGGCCCCCCAAGGGTGCCCCTTCAGAAGGGAAAACATTAGGTTCCAGGGAACCCCCTTACTTCTCTCTTTGGGTGGGTGCAATCTATCACTGCAACCGCCTGCAAGGGGAACTCTGGAGCTCTGGAAATGCAGGATGGTTTTCAAGTGCATAGTGAAGGAAGGATGGGTGGCTTTAAACATTCTGTTCCAAGTGCAGTGCAAGGCTGGTGCCTGCATTGGGGACAAAGAAATTGCTGTGACGGCGTTCCCTGTTCTAGTCTGCGCCATGAAGACAGATTTAATTGTGTATGGCAGAGTGGAATAGTGTGCCTTATACATAATAGGACTCTGGGTCGTTAAGATGCTTTAGCAATTGCCAGCACTTCACTTTCCTTCAACCCTCCTCCCCTACTAACCATTGAGCTATCATGACATATGCCAATACATACTAGGTATGTTATTTGCAGTACATATGAATTTAATTTTGATGTTCAAAAATGGATGTACCTCTTGAGTGTAGTATATGTCAAGTCCATTTCGTAGACCTAATCACTAGATTTGCATATTGGTGGAAACTTTCCCCATCACCATCTTGCAAAGTGTAATTAGACATCTCAGTACACTACACAATAGCTGCTTTGGCCCACACAGGCCAGGACAGGTGCTTCAAGAGATTCAAGTGATTATAGCCACATCTAATCTTCCATAAACATGACTATATAAGCAAACGTTGCAACTTCCCTGTCCACTCTTTCCACCACAGCTGTGCAAAGCATAGATACATGCACTTTTTAAATATTGTATAATACCTACTTATTTTAATATTTTTTTTAAAGGAGACATTAGTGGGTACATATAGAATATATTTGAAATCTAACTGACACATAGATATAAAACATCACTATATCAGAAGTGTATTAGAACACGTCAATAGTATAATGAAATTCAAATTTGGCCTGTGATCAAGGAGATGCTGGCTGGGTGGATGTCAGAGGAAGAATAAGAAAGGAACTCTTGATTATTCTGCCTAAAGTTCATCTGAAAAGCCCTAATGTGTTTTTCAACCTTTTCATACTTTTCTCTTTGTACATTTTGGTGGGTTTTAACTGCCAAAACATGCGCAGAACAAAATAAATATGTGTGTGGTTGTTCACCCAATTTGCAATTCAGATGAAGGTGAAAACAATTGCTTATACCCACATTCGAATTTTAATGGCACTCAGAATCGGGGCCTTGGTGTCCAGTGCCACAATCTAGGTTTGACAGCCCATAAATGAATGCATTTGAGAAAAACATAAGCATATGGGCATTAGCAGAACAAAAACGAATGGTGCTTTTATGCACAGGCTACAAATTAGCAGAAGACCTCAAGGACTGGACCTCCCTAAAAGAAAAGTTACTGAAAACAGGGAGAGACACCGAGTCGCATGAAGATGCACAGTAGAAGTATTTCAGAGCTAATACACTCAAATGAGAACAGGTGACAAGGGTGGGCATAAAAAGACCAATGGCGTGATATGATGTAGAATGTGTTATACAAGGAAGTGCATGAAACACTGATAGAAAATAACTGTTATATTGTATAGTAAAACTAACAAAAATAATTTCTAAAAGCAATTGGAATGATTTGATCTTAGTATGGTTATATGTTTAGTAATTTGGAAATATTTCTTATTGTTTGTATATCATATATGTTGCCATGTATCATATTGTTTTGGGTGGTGCTCAGAAGCAGCAGGAGTCCTGGAATGTGTGAGGTAGAAGAAAAATAAAAAACAAAATGACATAGGAAATATAGATGTTGCATACTTTAAAAATCAATGTCATTTCAATGGGCATGTTTGGTGATAGCGAAGGTTAGGAATTGTGAACTGAGAAAATAGTATTTTAGAGGGTCAGCAAATTATTGATATTCTTAGTTGCAATGTAAACATGCATATTTATACTGCATCTTTCCATTTTATATGTGTGTGTTTAAATGTATTATTTGATTATGTTATTATTTAATAATATTTAAATTATTGTACTAATTATTTTTTGATTATGCGATTGTAGGTTTTATTTGGAAATGGGATGGGTAGTTTTTAAAATAGGAAAAATCTAAAAAAATTGTATAATTAAATGTAATAATTTTATTTATTTCATAATTATTTTCTGATTATAGAATACAAAGAGTAATATTATAGAACACTAATTTACAATGTAATTAAATAGCTATTTTAGTATTTAAAACTTATATTATTAATGTTATAAAAATACACTTGTTATATGTTAATTTTTCAAAATGTTAATAGCGTTTACAATTGGATTTTACCATTTTAATATAGGTGTGAAAATATCTTTTCTAAAATCTATTTTTTGTACACAGTAATAGTCCATAATTATTTGTGATATCATTAAATATATATTGTTTTGGGTTTAAGTTTGCTGGTGTACATTTATGATTTTAGTAGGCTCTATCCCACATTATGGGCCCTTTTATGATAGAGGGCGGTTTGGCCGCCACCCGCTATCATGGCCGTAAGTACATCCCCCAACAAGCAGGTGGCAGTCCAACCACCCAATTACGATACAACCGCTGGGCTGGTGGTCGCAAAGTGCTAATTTTCACGGCGGCTTGTGCTGCGGCCCAGGAAAAGGGCAGCAGCACAATTCACCATGTAAAAGAGCACTTTGTGCACATCGATGCACCGTGTGCTATGCACCATGTGGTGCATCACACACTGCATGGATGTATGTGGGGGCACTACATGTGCCCCCAGGGCCACTTTGCAGTGGCCCATGAGGGACAGGGGCTCTGTTTGGGGCCCTCAAAGTCCCTTTCCGACAGCCTCTTTATGGCTGTTGGAAAGGGACATCGTAATCCCTATGGCGGTGCCTGCCTCGGCATCGCCTCCATTCAGGATCACGATTCTGGCCACTCCCCGTCGGGATCACTGATCCCGGCGGAGGTGGCGGTCCATCCCTCAACAGACAAGGGTCAGACCACCAGCATTGTAATGCAGTAGTTGGACTGAAGGGCAGTCTGTCGGCGGGACTGCCACCAATGGCCTGTCGGTGGCGGTCCCAACAAAATCATAATGAGGCCCTATGCCTTCTAAACTCAATATTAGTAGGGTTGAAGTTAGAATTGTAAATCTGACCCTCTACAATGTGTATTTTTCACAATGTTGCTTGGTTGGGAGTTAGAATAGTAAATCTCAACCCCGGTGTATGTTTTTTCAACAGTGTTAGTTGGTTTGGAGTTAGAATTATAAATATAACCTCCCTACTATGTCATTTTCCCCAGTGCCCCCAACTATATGCATGTTCCCCAATGCTAGTTGGTTTGTGTAAGAAAATGGGTTATTATTTTAGGAGGATGGGAGTCCTTTCCTAATAATATGGGCTCAGCTCCCATAGCAATAGCACAGGCTTAACTTAAGAAAAAGTATGTAAAATATTTGCAGCCCCAAAGCAATGAAAAAGTCAAACAGACAATGTAATAAACACCCACAACCAATTTGTAAAAACCAAGAAAAATGTAATAAGTAAAATGGTGCAAACATTATTAAAATCCAATCATTAACCAGAGGTATGAATTTTGTAAGTTTTAGGGCAATAATTGCAAAGAAGAAGTAAAGTGACAATCAGAAGTCACCAGTCTCTGTTAACCAGGATGTAGGTGCAATTTCAGAGGTACCATGATGAAGCACAGGATGGATACACCAAGCTGATCATCCTGGTCAAAATGTTTACCTTCTGATTTAGGGCCTGATTTAGAGTTTGCCAGACAAGTTAACTCATCACAAATGTAACCAATATTCCATCAATGTTATCAAAGTGCATTCTCTCCTTTGGCACTCATAATAAAGCAAGTGGGATATCCATCACATTGTAAAGGACTAACCCATCCTCCAAACTGCAAATCAGGCGATGACTCTTTTTCTATGAAAGTAAAAGTCCTCCACAGGGCAAAGTTTGAAGCTATATCCAAAGACATCCTCTCAAAGTACTATAGCAGTTAGCTGAAGTCCAGCTGAAGCTGTTGGTTTTTACAGGAAAATCTCAGAGCAGGAAAAATCAAATGTCATGCCTGTTGAAGTCCTGTTGTCAGCCAGATTCCTTTTTTGCTTTTGCCCGGTCAAGATTGTTACTTTTCAACATAGGCCCTCATTTATTCTTTGGCAGACGGGTGCTGTCCAACAAATTCTCGCTCCACCTACTCTATTTAGAGACTGGCAGAACATCAGACATTTTTTGTCAGTGCACCCATGGTTCAGTTGTCAAAGGGTTCTAGTTCCTGGTAGAGTCTTAATTTATTATTAAGTATGTTGTGCATGTGTTGTATTTTTTTTAAAGTTTTGGTTTGAAGATGTGGGCTTGTGATTGTTTTTTTCTGAGATCTAAATAACTGTGCCCTTTTTTCAGGATTTCACTGAAGTGGTAGAATGTAAGGTGATGCCTTCCTGTGGTATCTTGGAATGAATACTGCCATTTTTCCGAAGGATTCATTTATGCTTCATTATTTTGAGTGGTTTTTTTGACCATTCAAACACTTAGGGGCCGATTCTGATTCCGGCCGGAAATCTCTCCGACCGAGCCGGACCCGGAGAGAATTCCGACCGAATCGGACCCTAGCAGTCCGACCGGACGAGTACGATGCATTCGCATGCTATCGGACTCGATTCGGTCGGACTCCCATTGAAGTCAATGGGAGCCGGTCGTACAACGCGTACGCGGGCTCCCATTGACTCAATGGGTGCGAGGCGAACAAGGGCGCCCCCTACAGCGGGTACGCGTCCATGCGCATCGCGGCGTACATGCACAGGTAGGGGGGACCCAAAGTCCGGCTCCGACAGCTCTTTCGAGCCGGACGGCGCGAGTCGGTCGGACTGCTCGCGGCGCGCATCGTACTTACCCGGCCGGGAAACGTCTCCATAGCGCGGTGTGAGTCGTGTCCGTGCGAGTCGGTCGGAGCGTGTTGAAGCCGTGTACGAGTCGGTCGGCGATTTCGCGGGAGCTTGCATCGTACTCGCTCGGCCGGACCCGCGTAGGATTCGGTCGGGAAACAGGGCTCCGAATCGGATCCGGTAAATCCGAATCCGATTCGGAGCACTACCGGCCGAGATCGGAATCGGCCCCTTAATGTGGAACTTGGCTTGGAGTCTGAGTCCTGGGTGTTGTAGACAGCCAACCCACATGTTGCTGAAATAGTCTATGAGTGGGGTTAGTTTCTCCTCATGATCTTTGTAAAAAGTAGATTGTATTAGTCAGTCATAGAACCTAGTGAATTCGGTTGGTGGTACAAAGGCAATTGGAAGATGCTGTTGGTGAATATTCTATACTCAGAGTTGAGTTTTTAGATTGGTGTCATAGGAAATATCATCCTTTGATGCAGGTGTTTGGATACTCTGTTGATATTGTGTGTAATATTGCGTATTCAAAATCTATTGCTATATTAGTGGGTGAATTAGTTTTTTATTTGATCCTTTTTAGCAGTTCACTAGTAATGGTGTTTTGCTTGTTTGTCAGAACTGCAAAAATAGGAGGTATTTTGTTGTCAAGGTATTGCCCATGGATTGAATGAAATTAATAGTGTTGTGGAATATTTATATTTAGTTCTGTATTTACAATAAACATATGCAATTATTTTAAAATATTTTTAGAATTTGTTTAGGTTTATTAAATGTTTTCAATGTTCCCTATACTTTATCATAGGGATATCACCCTAGTTAGAGAGGCCTCCGCCTACTTATGCCTACTTGTGAAAAGTTACTATTAGTAAGTTTACACTCATAAATTAGGCTCCAACACCTGAATTGAGGGGGTGCAAAAATGTAAGCCTATACTTTGCAGAATAATTACAATCATAGTGGCAAATAGCTAAAAATAGAAAATGTACTGCAAAGCTTAAGAGTATATTTATACATGTAGCGTACCTTTGTGAAGAGACCCCTAAAGTATTTTAATACTGTTCCACTTGGAGCAGTGGAACTTATTGAGGACTCTTTCAATTCCTAGATTAGACTGCAGATCTCAATTTATGACACATTTGGTGGAGGATTGTGCTCAGTTATATTTTCCACTTGGTTATTTACAGTGGTGGCCCTATTATAGCAAGCTTTAGAATAGTAATGAATACACCTCCAGTGGCTACATTATTGGCTTCTGTGCTCTTTGCTGTAGGTGTTGCCAGAGTAAGTTAGGAGGAAGTGTCTTTTATGAATTTGCATGAAAGTGACTTCTTTGGACATACTGGGAAATTATGCATCAACATGTCCGCATGTACATTGGGTTTCGGGCAGGGCAACAGTGCATGCATTGGTCATTTTGTTCAACATTACTCACCATTAAGCAGCAATTGCAGAAATATAATGGTTGAATCCTTTGTAAGAATGAAAAAATATGCACCTATAAGGTTGCATAATTTAGATAATACAAATGTAAATGGAGATGTGTAACATCAGGAGAAAACAAGTCAGCAACTCACATGTGCTTAAATAATGATCAAGACCCCTTTACCTTGATTCCCAGAGACCGAACTTATACCACTGACTTCTACTCTGTATCTATCTTTTAGTTTTACTCTTAGAATCACTTTACCAAGGCAGCTCAAATCTACTCATGCGTTTTTTTATTTGCTTTGATACCCATTGCTTTCTGCAACAGGAGACTAATGTGAAGAAAACACTCATTGTGATCATTGAGGTATTTCCTTGAAGTTTTTTTATAATGAGAACCTGGCCCAAGGTCATTGGAGCTACACAACAGAAGCAGACTAAGTAACTCCTTTATTCCTCTTTTGGGCACAGAGAGATTAAAGGATTTGCCCAGAATCACAGGATGTTGAGCCAAGGCTAGAATTCGAACTGGTTCCCCATGTTAAAGGTCAGCAGCTCTAGCAATTTAGCTACATCAGCTGGGATCACACTAGCAATTATATCCTGTTTGCCTTATTCCAAAAAAAACACATCAATCAAGTCAAAACGGGGTAATTCAAGAACAGTTTAGACAACATCAAAAGTAGTGTACTTCAGGGTTCTCTAACACTATTTCGTATTACCCAACAGCCCTGCTGACATCTTAAACTCCTACATAATTGGGCAGCAATATATGCAAATGACACACTGTTCTAACTAATGATTGATAAAACTTCTTCCAACAGTGTCAATGGGTTCTACAGACTTTTTCAGATTTATCCTTGGATGAAGAACAATTGCCGTGCCTAATAATGATAACATTTGAATCCTGCTATTTGGCCCTGACAGTCCTGTCTTTCCCTTATAATTGTCCAAAAAACTGGGTCTGCCTCATTCTAGCTAGAAAAAGCACCCAATTTTGAAGTACTGGTTATTTGTGCTGAAAAATTTACCATCCCCCTTCAAGTCAATGTTGTCTCCAAAACAACATTCGACCAGTTAATTCTGTAAAATGCAAAAAGATATTCTGCCCAATTATCTGCTTCTCTCTGAAATTCCCCCTAATGTTTGCAGTGATATTGCATCACTTGGATTATTGCAATAGGCACTGCACTGGTTTCCCCAGTGTCTTGCTCTCAAAACTTCAGTAAGTTCCAAACTTTCGCTTGCCTTTTGTTTGGGCAGCAGTGACCACTCATATTACAAAGGCCAGGAAGCCCCTCAATTTACTCCTATTAAAATAAAATGCTACTTTCAAAGCACTATATATATATATATATATAGCTACATAGCTGTTCTCCTAACTATCTTGAAAAAATAGTAGTAATTTAACATTTGACCAAAAGCCTCTAGTGCACAAGCACAAGCCTATTGACAGCCCTACTCTCTAGATACAAGAATTTAGATAATAAATCTCTTCACACCCAGGGCTACTTCTGATGCAATTCCCTACCATTACATAAGAGACTGGGAAATGAGTACCTCAGTTTCATAAGATTCTTAAAGACCCTCTCTGCAGCCTCGCAATTCAGCAATCATCATTAGCAGGGTTCTCAGTCGGTCCTGGAGGGATGGATCTGTGCCAGATTTTTAAGATAACTACATTTATCTAAAGGGGGATATGCTAAAAATCTGGCACGGATCTGGCCCTCCAGGACCAACATTGGAGAGCCCTGATCATTAGTATAATTCTCTACAGTTTGATCCCTAGTCCTGCCAGGGCACTTGCCTCAGACTGCATTTATCTACTTTATAATGGGACTCAGGGCTCTTGCAATGTTAAGGCTTTATCATGATGTTTGGAACGTTTTTGTTGGATTTCTTCCTCTGGCTCTCTCCTTCCCTGTTATGTGGTTATCCAGGCTCCCATCACCAGGATACTGTGAATGTACTGTATACAACACACCACCCCCAAAGGGACTTGTAGGCCACCTCAAGGGGGCTAGAAGGGCTTTACAAACACAACAAATACATGGCGGCTTGCTAGAGAGCCGGCTGCGAGCTCCACGCGTCTCCGACTTTCACTCACCGCGTTTCGAGGGCGTAACCAAGCTTTGAAGGCCACGCGAATGGACATCTTGTAACGAGCTTTCTCCTTGGGCTGTTTGCTCTTCTGGGGGGGTCGTGAAGAAGGGAAAAGACAGCAGAGGCATCATGACCCCAGGTGCTTAACGGCTGCCTCGGAGATCCGACATGATCGCCGAGTAGCAGCCCGAGTTTGTTTCCAGGTCCCCAGGGGCAGAGTCAGCACTTTCCCCCAGGAGGCTCTGGAACCTGTAAGGGCAAGGAATGAGGTGAGGAGTGGGAGCCCACCTCCAACATCTATGACCCCAAAGAAAAACAAAGCGCATTTGGGCAGGAAACCGAAGGTTTTTTCCTGAGGAATCCAGAATTTGACGCAGTAGATGCTGGGGCAGCCATTAATAACCAGAAGACGACTGATGGTCCAGATGAGACACTGACACTGGTAGATTACGAAGTTCCCATGACGAGAGCAGGTAAAAACAGATACAAGTTAAGAAACACTGATTTGGGGTTAGGAGAGGCAGCCTCGTCGCAAAACTGTAAGGGAAAAAGTCAAAAGGATACATCAGTAGCTACGGTTTCCCCAAAAGATGTCAGACAGAGAGTGCATTATAATCAACCCCTTTACAAACAAGTACTCAAAAGATTTTCAAAAGGGGGCAAAATCTTACGGCAGCCCGAAAACAGCTTGAAAGGCAGAGTTAAAATCACCCCTCACTGAGGTCTTATTTTAAACTAAAAGGCACGGAGAATCAGACTAGCTTGCAGGGCAGTACGGGGAAAACAGATAGGAATTTGGCTCTAGCAGAGATGGAACCAGCAACTGCAACGCAGGGAAGGTCCCAGGATCTTCTTGTCTCAAATCGGTTTGCACCACTGGCCAGTGTTGATCTCCCTAATAATCCCTCAGAGGAAACTCCACCTAGAAATGCTGAGATGCGGGGGAATCTGGCTCGAATACTCCTGAAGGTATCGGGAGGAAGGTAGGGGGAGAACAGGGTGCAGAGGAAAGAGAGTCTTCAATAGTAAATGGGACATGAGGCACCGAAATTAGCCATATGCTACTCGCTCTATCAAATGAGATAAAGGAGAAATTTGCAGTATCTGAGTGCAACCAGGCAAAAATTCAAGGTACACGTGAGGGTTTAGAAGAGAGGCTAGTAGACATTACAGAAAGGTTGCTGGTCATGGAAGGCTCTCTCTGGACTTTGCAAGAGGAAGTAAGGAGTAATCAAAAGGAGATCGTAGCCCTAAAAACAGCAGAAAAAGAACTAAGGGACAAACTAGAAGTGCTGGAAAATAACTCTAGAAGGAACACTTTAAGACTTCTGAATGTTCCGGAGGGCATGGAGGGAGGGAACTTGCTTAAGGAACATATCCCGGAAACAGCAGAGCTGCACTTAGAGGCGGACATACAGAGAGTTCATCGAGATCCCTTTAGGAAGACTCTAGATAAAGGGAAAGCAAGGAAGATCTTGATAAACTTTCGCTCCTACTCCATTAAAGAAATAATTCATATTGCAGCACTTAGAGCAAAGCAGTTCCAAAAACAGGGGTGGGCCTTTACTATAAGGTCTGATATTTTGAAGGCAACTCAAACCCGGCAGTGGCAGTTAGGTTGCTATGTTCAGGAGTTGAAGGACCTAGGTGCAACGTCACAACTGAAATTCCCTGCAATGCTGAAGGTAATGTGGCGAAATAAGATGTTCAATTTAAAGGAGACACTCGAGGTCGAAAATCTTATAGCACAGATCAAATCCCATAAAGACGTATAAAAAGTAAAATTACATAATAAGGAATCGGAGATGCAGGGCTCAAAAGGGTATGAAGAAATACCCAGTTTGGTTAACGGGAGGGTTCCCCAGGGTGGGAAGAAGAGAAGGGGCACAGAGAAATGTGTTTTTTTAATATATTTAGCACAGGGTGGGGAGCATTAGGGAAAAAATAAAAAAAATGGTCCTCAATGAGTTCAAGGTTCACCACAACATAAAGGTTGGCGAGAAGAGGTGGGAGATGCGCAATACATATCAGGACAAAGGGGGAAAATGATGAGTAGCGTACGGGTTCTTTCATGGAACGTTAATGGGTTAAGAGTGAATAGCAGGCGAAGGAAAATCCTACAATTTGTCATGCTTTCTGATAATGATGTGATAATCTTACAAGAAACCCACTTACAGTGGGAGGAATGGCAGGGAGTGTTAAAACGGAATAAATGGATCACGCATCTGGTTTGTACTAACCAATCTTGTAACGTGAAGGGGTGGCAATATTATATAAGAACACTGCTCAAGTTAGACTGGAGGGCTCCATCGCAGATCCAGGAGGTAGATGGTTAATCAGTCATGTGAAAATCAATAATATTGGATATGCTTTCGTGGGATATTAGGGTCCAAATGTCGACCCATCGTCCCTTAGGGAACTATATCAACAGCTGTTAACAACAAAATATTATATTATTATAGGGGGGGATTTTAATACACTGTTGGATCCAGCACTTGATAAATCCACACCTAGACCAGCCGTGAACGCACCTAAGATGAGGGATTATGTACACCAACTAATAAAAAATGTAGCGTTGGTTGACATTTGGAGATTGAAAGCTGGCCAAGACAGGGAGTACACTTTTCAAAATAAAAAGTGGTCTCATTCATCCAGAATTGATTTTTTTCTGATAGATCGGAAACTTGATAAGACTATTAGTAGTGTGGCACATCAACCTTCACATCTATCAGATCATGCAGCGGCAAAATTAGAAATGTTGCCAGATGCCCCCCCCACACAAACTAGGTGGACAGTAGATAGAACGTTACTAGCTGATCCAGAAATTATAAGAACCCTAAAAGTAGATACAATTGTTTTTTTTTATCAAAACGAGCATTCCGCACTGCCACATATTGTGTGGGATTTGTTTAAAGCCTATATTCGTGGCTGATTAATTAGTGCTGCAGCATATAAGAGGAAGACAGAGAAATATAAATTAAAGGACTTGGAGCGAGCCATTGAAAAGACGCAGGATAAGATTACAAATAGCGCACACAAGCAAGTTAACATAGTGACGCAGTTGGAATATGAATTTAGAGAGACAAAGGAAGCACTAGCAGATTATCTGGAAGGAAGAGTGAAAAAAAGTTTGGAGGCCAGCAAACTAGCGAATTATGAATACGGGGAAGGGTGTGGGAAGATGCTAGGCTGGAAGGCGAGGCAGGATCAGGTCCGAAACCAGATTAAGGAAGTAGTTAATAATACAACTAATATGAGACCCACGGAAGATCAGACAATTGGGGAGGCTTTTCTGTTATTTTTTAAAGAGCTGTATACAGAAGATACAGTATTGTCACAAACAGAAATTAGGGAGTGGTTGCAACAAGATACACTTCCTTACCGCGGGGAAAATCAACAGGAGTTCCTTAACTGAGAGATCACTACTTCATAAATAGAAAATATAATTAAGGATTTAAAGAATGGGAAATCTTCAGGCCCGATAGTCTCCCTAATGAATTGTATAAAGTTTTAAGGGAAGAACTTACTCCTGTTATGGGGAAGCTGATAAATAATGTATATAATTATCACACCCCTACCCCGTCCACGTGGAATGAAGCAGTGATAACGCCGATTTGCAAGCCAGGGAAGGATAGTAAGGAATGTGAGTCATATAGACCAGCTTCATTGCTTAATACAGACCATAAAATATATACAAAGATACTGGCGAAAAGACTGGAAAGGGTATTGGGAGAGTTAATTGACGTTAACCAGAAAGGCTTTATGAAGGGAAGACAGCTCTCAGATTTAACACAAAACCTGGTGTGTACAATAGACATAGCCAAGGTTACGGGGGCCCCTCTGTCAATTATAATGATAGACGCAGCCAAAGCTTTTGACCAAGTTAGTTGGCCATATCTTTATGAGACAATGGAACAAAATGGTTTGGGGGGGAACTTTCTCTCAGCAATTAAGAGTATATAATCAGCCCCCACAGCTAAGGTTCTGGTTAACGGGCAACTAACTGCAAGTTTTCAGATAAACAGGGGCAATCGCCAGGCGTGTCCATTATCACCGCTCCTGTTTAATTTGTATATAGAACCTCTTGTGAGAAAAATTAGAGCAGAGCAAAGTATACCATCTTTCCAGTATGGGGACTGGTGAAAAAAGGAGGCTCTGTATGCCGACAACTTAATAATCTTTACGAGCAATTTGGAGGTATCACTACCGATAACGTTGGATATAATGGGAAGTTTTGGGAGAATTTCGGGATACCTGGTAATAAAGATAAAACAGAGACAATGACATGGAACAGGCCTATTCCAGAGCATCCTAATCATCTAAATAAAGCAGAAATTAGGTATTTTGGAATCCGGGTCACGAAGCAGGTGGAAAAAATGGCTCTTACAAACTTCAATCGATTAATGCAGGAGTCAAAGAAATTATTACAAAGTTGGGCCTCGCTTCCAATCTCGATCTTAGGGAGGGCCAACTTAGTCAAAATGACGATCCTACCAAAATTCACCTTCATGTTTAATTCTCTCCCACTATGTTTTAAGCAAGCCTGGTTTAAAAATTGCAAGGACAACTTAGCAGTCTTATATGGGAGTGCAAATCAGTGAGAATAGCGTGGAAAAACTCAGGAAAAAGGATGGAGGGGGAATCGCGCTCCCTGATTTCTAGCTCTATTATTGGGCCTTCTTCTAAAAAATGCTAGATGCTTGTTGATGGACGTTAAGATATGCTGCTACGGTATAGAGCCTTGGTATGGAACCTAGCAGGAGAAGCAAATCATTTTCTATTTAAGTTTGGCCACCCGAAGTTTTTTAAAAAGATAAAATTTAGGATCTTAATAGCAGCATGCAAAACTTGGATACAAATCAGGAGAACTCTAGAGATTCCCTATTATAGCTATTGGGCACCAATTTGGAGATCCCCAGGCACCCCTCTATGTCTCAAGGACAGTTTGGCGATCCCTTTGCTAAAGGCCGGGTTGGTGAGATGGGATCAACTCGCTGATCAAGTGGACTTGGCGTCTTGGTCTTCGTTATCGCAGGCCGCTAATTATAAGTTGTCCCGATTCAAATATTACCAATTGGCATGTTGGGCACTATTACAGCCTAATCTGGGGTTAGAAAGAGAGATCGAGAAGGAGCTACAAAATACCCAGAAATATAAGAAAGAAGTATCCAAATGGTACTGGGCATTGGTACAGGGGGACAACGCTCACCTGATCCAGCCGGAAGAGATCTGGAAGATGGACATGCCAGGCTGCGATGTTGCATATGTATGGCAAGTATCAGCTACTACCTTATGGGCATCGGTAAAATCTGCTGCACTCAGGAGGAACCATTTGTTCACATTATACAGGGTTTACTGGTCCCCCAAGAAATTGGTGAAGATGGGTGGAATTAAGAGAAGAAGCTGTCCAAAGTGCGATTTGGAGAATGCGGACGACATACATCTTTTCTCGCAATGACCAGCTATCCAGGCCTTCTGGCAAGAGGTGGGAGAAGTTCTGAAAAAAATTCTGGGGGTCAATATTGAGGTAAGCCTATCCCTAAGTATCTTTGGAGTATTAAATGTAACTATACCTTTTTTGGGGAAAACTAAATCTTCTTTACTTTTTATATTAATTGCTGTTGCACGCAGGGAAATATGTAAAAATTGGGTCTCTGAAAAAACATGCTAGACATGTGGCAAGGTTGGATTGTCAATCAGGTTCGGCCAAAAGAGAGGAACTGTGGGACAGTTTCTTAAAGATAGATCCCCGGATCAATAGACGTGGGTGGGTCGAAGTGGATAGTTGAATCCTGTTAGAAACAAAGTCCAAGGATTAAGACAAACTCAACTGGATGAGGTGTTTGGTGGGAATACCACTAAGTTCTGCCTCAGGTAACAGTTGAAAAGGGCGGTTTATGGATGGCGGGAGTATGGAGGTATGTGGCGCTCAGAACTGGGATACCAGGTTCCTCTCCCAAGCTGTGGCCAAGCCTTTGTCATATATGAGGACTGATTAAAAAAAACAAAAATACAATACCATTAAAAAGAAAATTGTGTAGTGTAAGACATTTAGTAAGTGCTGCATAGTTAATTAGGGCCTCTTCTATCTAATGTATTTCTATACTTCTTTTAACCAGAATTACAATGAGCCTCCATAGAATTATTGGGATATTCCTAACCTAGGAAGCTAAGCAAGCAGAAGAACCTTATGATCTAGTGGTGGTTTGCTTCATTACCATGACTACAATTTTCACAGCCACTCTTTCCCAGAAAGTCTGCATCACTGGACACTCCCCTCAGTTATCCTGTTTGGGCATTTTAGATGAAAGCTTCACACCACTGCATGTCCAAGAACACATATTGCAAGCCAAAAGCCCACTTATCAGTAGAATAGTAGAGCTCACCTTGTAGCAAATGTACCAGTGATATAACAGTTATGTCAAGAGAACCTCCTCACCCACTGAAGGTTAGCTCAGAACAGACAGTCTGCTGTCTATCACTTGACACCAAGTGGAATGCCTTATTTTTAGATCATACTCACAGCAGTATGTGGCTGACAGACGGCACCAAACGGCAAAGTTGTCTTAAATGAGAACATGTGTTATTTTTTTAATCAGTGATTTGATTTTTACAGGTCTGTTTACTAAGATAATCATTATATAAAATAGATATGTAGTAAGTAAAAGTACATAATAGATGCAAGGTAACAGAAATAACCTGAATCATGATTACAGAAGGGAGATGAAACAATTATTCAAATAAAGGCTTTCAAATGCTGACTAGGCTATTTTCTTATCAAGAGCCAAACACATGTTCACCCTCGATGAATAATGATAGTACTTTCCCCCAAAAAGCCTTAAGCAAAGGAGCTATCAAAGGACCACTATACTGTCTATCAAGGCATGCCAATGCTGTCCACAATGCATGAGTAATAATATTCATCAGCCATTTATGCTAAATCAATGACAACTTTGAAATAAAAAATAATCTCAGATATTTATAAGAGTGTAGGGCTCACTTGGATTCCCGCAGGGGCGAATTGTAGGAATTGATGCTAGGTCCCAGCTTCCCTCACCCACCTCCTTCGCCCAACAGGGTCAAAACAAAAGAGGGAAGGTGGGGAAAAAGGGGAGACAAAACAAGGTAAGGAAGATGGGGTAGAATCCACTGGATCGTCCGTAAGGTATCACCAAGACCCCTAAGGGGAAAAAACACAAAGGTAAATACGTTCTCTGTGACTAACAGCTAACTGTATGTATGTATCTTCCACTATGATGTTATACCTGCCAATATGGGTTCTTCCTATGCAAAGCACATTTGCAAATGGGGCGTAAGACACACAAGGTATCTAGAAAAGAAACAGTCACTAAATAAATATATGGACAGCGGAAGTTTAGCCACAAACAAAGATGAAACATAAAACATACCAACCTCATTAGGAACAGCCATAGAAGATCAAGAGACCCGTAGAAAAAGAAGGTATCTATTCTGCTTGAAAGTGGGAAAACCCAAAAACTAATTTCCCATATTAGCAGAAAGATAAGAGTAAAAAAATAAGCAAAAAGTGCAGGGTCTGGTTAGGAAAGTTAATGTGACTCAAAAAATTACTTTCTGATATTGTCTTTTTATATTTTTCTTAGTAGAAGGAAGAGGAGGAGTGCAAATAGGAGGGAACGAAGTACACAACCCTCAACAAACAGGCACACAACCAATCAGATAAGTATGGGAGTAACAACTGAGTCAAAAAGGAACAAACTCCCCAAACAACGAAACAAGGATTCTTTAAAGTATTTTCTCCTTCTGTTTTATAGAGCCAGGCTGCAGGGCAACGAAGAGTTAATGGAGCCGAAAGAAAGAGAAGCAAAGGAAACAATGTTGCCAGCCGGAGACTCGAGAAACACTCGGAGCCCCGGAAGAGCAACCAACTGGCCCAGAAAGGGAAAGCCTGGCGAGGAGACCGAAGAGCAAGCCCGGACGTCAATTCCCTTCAGCGAGGGAGCAGGAGTAAGGCAGGTAAGTGAAAACAGCATGCGAAGCCTGGCGGGGTCCATGAAGGAACGCGAAACGCATTTCCCCTGCGGACCCATCCCTTTATACCGCTCCGCCACCGCCTTCCCCAGCTGATAGGAGTCGGCGGGCGGGGCAGTCATTGACGACCGCAGGCGGGGCTACGAGCGCGGCCACAGGCAGTGCTAACGGCGAAGCCCGACAGCGAGGATGTACACTCCAAACAGAGCCAAATAGTCATCAGTTATATTTAGGTCTCTGTTTCCTTTACAAAGTACCAACATTTTTGTTTGGTCTACATTAATTATTAGTTTATTATGTAGGCAATATTTTTTTTCCAATTGGAGTGAAGGGGGTTATAATCTATTAGGACTAAATGGTCAGCATAGAGAAGACCATAAATGATAGTCTGCTCCCATTTTAGAAATAAATTAATGGGTTTCTTGTAATTTCTTTGGGAAATTAGATGAATTAATGCTAAAAGAGGGTCAGAGCTGAAACACAGCTATGTTTAAATGCATTTTAAAGTGGTCTGGAATAGGAGACATACGCCTGTCAATAAGATCTAGTTCTACCTGTAACCAACTGGGTGTTTGTAGTTTTTAAATATTAATAGCAAGCCCATAAGTATTTCCAGCTCGCTAACTTCTTTAAACATATTGGTTTCTCTACCAAGCCAAAAGCATCTTGGAAATCTGTGAAAATAACACAGTCGACCAATAGTCTCAATTGACTTCTGGACCACAGCTGGACGGGCTATCCCACTTGAGAAATAGATGAAGCTAAACTTTGAGGGGGTCAGACCATTTCTTTTAGTTTAACATCAGTGTAGTCACCACCCATGCCAAGACAGAGGTATTATTCCTGACTGTACACACCACATAAATAATGGATTAAGAAAGATGTTCATTAACCGATATTTGTGTCTAACATTATTCATTTGTATAATGCTTTTATATGAAGAGCTCCCTGCCTCTGGTGCTATCAATCAGGTTCATTTATCAGTGGTTGGGCAATCACAGACAACACTGCATCAGCAAAAGCATTGGTCTCCTAAACCTCCTTTGGAATCCTCTCCACCTCCTTGTAGCAGTTCAAACATTAATGACAATCTAAAGGCTACCTGGAGCAGCATGTGTGTTGACTAAGACCATGCTATAGACTATGCTATATTGCCACTTAGTGCAACCCATGTGATCAAATACAAAGGGATAAATGGGTGAGAGGTCAAATGGGATCTGATTTTGTAACATGAAAACAACTCAGACTATTTTTGAAGACATTAAATAACAAAGGTTTTTTGCCTGTCAAGTTACACCAACAAGGAAGATGAACGACTGTTACAAAGGTGAGACATTGTGGGGCTGATTCACAAATGCATTTATGAGTATGGTAAGTAGTACTTACAGGAGTACTCTTTAACATACTACTACGTGCATTTGGAAATCAAACCCCGAAATGTCTACTCCTTATTTGTAAAAGCGAAAAGATGGCACCATCCTTTCTATATACACTAATTGTATATGAATATTCTCTATATGTTCCCAATTGTATCCCATTTTAGATCATTTGGGGCCAATTCACACAGGAACTTAGGTGCATGTAAAGTAATAATACAGGAGTACTCCAAAATGTTTGTCTGAATAAGATCCAGATTGCTCAAAATGTGCCAAACATCAAATAATAATTGAAAAACGTCAGGAGAATGCTTTCAGAGAAGTGAGTTAGTAGTTCTTTCAAGAGAAGAGTACAATTGTGCATTATTAGCTCTCTTCTCTGTCCTCAAAGAGATTCAGGTTGCCTTTCTCTGTTTTGCAGTTTCGCAGTCCAATACATCGGTGAATAATTTAATACCCAGAGATGTGTTTTCTCTAAAGTATGGATTATTTGTCAATCTTTTGGAAGATAGAAACTTTATAGACATTGTTCTGGTACCTATATCTGTGAAAATAACAACAACATGAAACAATAGTGGAAATATATTTCTTGTAAAGATGGTAACTCGTCTCATTGATAATGCAGGCCTAGGTGTAGCTGTGCTGACATTAGAAGCCCTAAGATCATACAACATATTATCATTTTAGAGAGTGATCATTCTTTGCCCGTCCCTTGAGGATGATGCAGTGTGGTTTAGAGTAGAAGGTAAAACAATTCTCTAATCTTAAGGGTATGTGTCGAGCAGTGTGTGTAATTGTTGCAATAGCAAATATATAATTGAACAAATTAACATCACCAAACGTTAGCAAATAAATTCAATGCGCCTAAGGGAAATAAGCAACCATAAAGGACAACAAAACAACGCTATGTAATGACGATGGGAAAAAAAAATCTCTGCTTCTCAATACCAGTGACACCAGTAAAAAGATTCAGATGCTCCCTCAGACAAAACCAAATTTACGTAGCATTGCGAAAACAATGACATCTGGGCTGAGCACTGCCACAAAATCTGCATAACGTCTTTGGAGAACACTGTGACAAGACAGGCTATTAGTCAGAATTGTAAAAATGAAATCTCCTAACACTGGATTTCTCCCACTGAAATCTCCCAGTATGTACATAGCCTCTTCAGCACATTATACTGTGGCCAGCACTGGGAAGAAAAAATAATTCTGCCAGTTTAGGTGTGCCAGAAAGTCGTTTTCTGGGGTCATATTATTGGAAGTGCTTTTGAGGGCACAACCAGCATGTGCACCTGCTTTTTGTGCCTCCAGGATTCTATGGTAGTTTGGAAGAGGTCGAAGATGCTTGTACAGCCCCTTATGCAATACAGATTGTGCTGATGCTTAATGTGTTATTCAGTGCATTCTGAAGGGGACATTTCTTCAGTTGCAGAGATGTGTCCCCAGGAAAGTGAAGGAATTTGTTAGTTTTGCCTCTGCAAAGTATTATAGATGTGGGCACAGAGGCAAAAGGCCATCAGGAGTCGCACTGACTGTGCGCCACATAGAGTTGGCACACAGTCAATGGGTCCCTCAAGGATGCCACTTTAGAAGGGGTGAAATGAGGTTCTAGGGACACCCTGACTTCTCCCTTTAGGTGGGTGCATTCTATCATTGAACCTGCCTTGCACAGTGAAGGGCGGACTGGTGGCTTAAAGATGGTGTTCCAAGTGCAGTGAAAGGCTGGTGCCTGCATTGGGAACAAAGAATTTGCTGAGATGCGGTGCACTGTTCCAGTCTGCGACGTGTGCACAGATTTAATTTTGTGGGCAGAGTAGAACAGTGTGCCTTATACATATTTTGACCCTTGGTCGTTAAGATGCTTTGGCAATAGCCAGCACTCCACTTTCCTTCAGCCCTTCTCTCCTACTGACATTTGAGCCTTCATGGAATCTGCCAATACATACTAGGTACATTATTTGCAACACATTTTTAAAAAAAACTTTATTTATCTTTTTCATAAATAACAGAGATTACTGTTCTTGATTTATTTTTAACAGGTACATAAATGTGCGGTACATTCATAGACGTTATATTCTTGCCTCCAATTCTCGTTGTGTACTGACATACGTAATCGTGCCAAACGCTATTTTCTATGCATATGTAATATAAATTCTTTCTCCATCCCGCTATCTCAGGATTGCACCATCATCTGTTGCGCTATAGCTAAGTGAGCATTACTCAGTCATATGTGTCGGAAATGTGTGCCTTTGCTCATGAAGTTGGGGGTTTTGGGTGTCTGTCATGTCTAGGAGGTGCTGTCGCAGTGGTTGCCAGATGTTGCGTAGTCTGGTTGGTATTGGTTGTAAATTAGCATATAACTCACTGTTGGTGTTGCAAAAAATTAAACTGTTGAGCCATGCCTTTTGTGTGGGAGTATGCCTGCTGCCCCAGTGTATGGCTATTTCCGTTTAGCCAGCAGGAGGGAGATCGTGACAAAACGCCATATGGATCTGGGGACTTCTCGCACGTATCCCATTAGTGCCACTTCTGGGGTGGGTGTGATGGTGCTGTGTACCATTTGCAACAAAGCTGTGAATATTTCCTGCCAGGAGTGTTCGATCTTGTCACAGTTCCATGTCATGTGTGCGTAGTCTGCATGGTGTGCCTGACACTTAGGGCATTCGTGCACGCGGGTGGGGTCTATTTTGTGCAGTTTCGCCTGGGTAGCATAAGCTCGCCTTAGAAATTTGAAATGAAGTAGCTTGTGTCTATGGTTAAGGGATACCTTTCTTGTCTACTCATAACAATAGTTTCACTGGGCGTCCTCTGTTCTCAAGTACACATGCCCTCCTGGAAATAGATCGCCCATAGTGGTGAGTGAGTACTTGATGAGGGTACGGCACACCAGCGCCTCCTGAGTGATAGGCAACCACGGGTTGCCAGCCAGTGGGAGATTTGAGGAGTACAGTAGCCAGTTTCCAGTCAGTCGGGCCAATATTTTCCAAGCCCAACTGCTCGTCGACACCATTTGAATGTCCTTGGGATCTCTAGGCAGACCATTTGGCCGTAGTGCGCTCAATGGAGTCGGCAAGGTCTGCTTCCGGTCTCACAAACGGGGTCCAGGCATCGGGGTGGTACCAGTGATGTGCAAAACTACACTGAGCTGCCCAATAGTATATTTGAAAGTTAGGGACCCCAAACCCACCTCGCTCTCATGGTAGGGTCATCGTAGCCTAGTAGACCCTGGGCGGGAAACGTCCATTACAACGCAGGCATTACATCGCAATGCCTTTACAACGCAACTTTAACAAAGCAAATGCCTTTACATTGCATGCCATTACAACACATGCCATTACAACTCATGTCATTGCAACGCATGCCATTACAACACATGTCATTACAACGCATGCCATCACAACACATTATAAGGTTACTAATGGATAATTTTAAATTTTAGGGTGGGTATGGGTCTTGGGGTAGTTGGGAATAGTAATTTTTACCCCTACGCTATCCAACACTTTCCCTACTGTCGCACTCACTGGAGTGGGAATAGTAATTTTTACCCCTATGCTATCCAACACTTTCCCTACTGTTGCACTCACTGGAGGGGGAACAGTAATTTTTACCCCTACGCTATCCAACACTTTCCCTACTGTTGCACTCACTGGAGTGGGAATAGTAATTTTTACCCCTATGCTATCCAACACTTACCCTACTGTTGCACTCACTGGAGGGGGAATAGTAATTTTTACCCCTACACTATCCAACACTTACCCTACTGTGGCACTAAAAGTTTTATGCGTTGTAATGGAATGCGTTGTAATGGTAGTTTTAAAAAATGCGTTGTAATGATATGCGTTGTAAAAACATGCGATGTAATGGTAGTTGCATTGTAAAAACTGTGTTGTAAAAGCATGCATTGTAATTGATTGCGTTGTAACGTCATATATTTACCATGGGCTGTCTGCCCCCCCAAACCAGGCACGTGAGAGTGGTGTGTAGCTGGCTGAAAAACGTATTGGTGAGCGTAATGGAAATGTTGTGGAACATATACAGGAATTTGGGCCATACTACAATTTTAATAATGGCTACTCGCCCTGCCAGTGATAATGGGAGTTTCAGCCAGCATTCTAGTTGCATGTTTAACTTGGCCATTGTGGGTTCGTAATTAAATAGTATTATCTGCTCAGCCTCCTTGTGGATGTGTATCCTGAGATAGTTCACGGACGTGTCACACCATGCCAGCGGAAATCCACAGGGGACGCTACCAGCTGCCGCCATCAAGGGGAATGCCTCTAATTTACTCCGGTTAATTTAGAGCCCAGATAGTGTACCGTAATGGACTACCTCTTCAAGTACGGGAGCCAGGTTTTCACTGGGCCGCTGGATGTAGAGGATAGTGTCATCCACATAGAGTGTAATCAATAGCGGGCCAGGCTTATATTGCAACCGCCTGTGAACATGGCGTTCCTGCAAATGCCTTACTAAGGGGTCAAGTGCAATGATGAATAACAGGGACGACAGCAGGCATCCCTGTCTTGTTCAACGCGTCAAGGAGAAAGGTGGGGCCAGAGTCCCATTTAGTTGGATTCTTGCGATGGGCTGATTGTAGAGCAAGGTGATGAGCGCTATGCACCCCAATGGCATTCCCATCTTACGTAGCGTGGCTAGCAGGAACAGCCACTCCAGGGAGTCGAATGCTTTTTCAGCATCCAACAGCGTTGCAACAGCGGGCACTTCAGGGGAGATCCTATGCAGTACGGCAAATAACGTGCACAAGTTCGGGGCCATGAATCTGTGCGGGATGAAGCCTGATTGGGCTGGTGCAATTATTTGGTCAAGCAGGAGGGAAAGTCGAGTTGTGATCATTTTGGCCAAAATTTTGGTATCAATATTCAATAGTGAAAGTGGCCTGTATGAGCTGCACAACTGTGGATCCTTCCCAGGCTTAGGGAGTAGTATGATTACCGCCTCCCGCAGTGTAGGGAGCAGGATGCCACTATTTAGGGCCTCTTTATGTACTTCAAGGAGGTGTGGGGCAAGTAGATGCTTCTATGTATTATAGAAAATGCCTGTCTAGCCCCGTGTGCCCTCATACCCTCCATTGCGTCTATGGCTTGGGTTAAATTCTCCATTGTGAAGGGTTCCTCTAGGAATTGCTGGTGCGCGGAGCTATCTCCTCCAGGTATTGCGTTCTCTCCGCTACATCGTCTGTAACCCGAGTTGTGTATAAGTCCATGTGATGTGCAAGGATTTTGTTCTGAATGGCTAGCATGTCTGCTATTTGGGTGCCTTCTCCAGTCCAGAGGCTGGTGATGTAGGGCTGGATCCTAGGGGGCTGTAGTAATCGCGAAAGTGTATGCCCTGGCCGTTCTCCCTCACTGTATATCCCTGCAGTGGTGCATTTACTTTAAAAATGTGTTTCCCTATCTGCAGCTTAGCGGAACTCGGCTGACAAGGCTGCGCGGTGATGCAATGTCGCCTATGCGCCTGAGACGCCTGCTCCCGATCTAGCGTCTAAAGTTGTTCCTCGAGTCGAAAGAGCATGCCCCTCAAGTCTTTTAGTATTCCTGCATGTTTAAAAATACAAACCCCTCTTACACAGGCCCTGAAGGCTTCCCATAGTGTGGCTCAGGACGACACCGACCCTTTATTCAAGTCAAAGTATTCTACAATAGCTGCACGCTGTTTGGACCGGAATACCTCGTCTCTAAGTGCCAGCCCCGGGAACCTCCATTGTCTTTCAACTCCACCTGCTCTAAATATGCAGAGTTTGAGAAGAACCAGGGAGTGGTCCGATAGCGTTCTGGGGAGGTGATGCATCTTGTCGTACCATGATGCCATGTAAGAGGAGAGCATTCAGAAACCTTAGTGTGTCCATGTGTCATGAGTATCCGCGTATTGTGTGTAGGTGGATTCGGCGGGGTGCCTGTGGCTCCAGTTGTCCTCTTAGATGTACTTGTCACAGAGCTCTACCAGTGCTCGACGGCCCTGTAGTTTAGAGTCTTGGGTTTTGGCTGTGCTGTCAAGCTTGGGGTCTAAGTGTAGGTTTTAGTCCCCCCCATGCATATATAGTCCACCTCTCCCCGGTCTATTTGTGCCTGCTGGTTATAAAAAAATTCCAGGCTGTCTGTGTTGGGAGCGTAAACGTTAATAAGGTCTATGGTGTACCCCATGAGGTGGCCAGCCACCTGGAGATAGGAACCCTCAGTGTCTACACCGATCGCTAACTGTTGGAATGGTATTCGTTTATGTATTAGGATGGCAGTCCCCCTGGCATAGTGGATGTAGCCTTCAAAGTATCGGTGTGTCCCCAATGTGGCTTCAAACCACGGTGATGGTGTGGGAGGGAGATGTGTCTCTTACAAAAAGGTGATATCTGCCTGGTGGCTTTGCAAATAATGTAGGACTTGTTTGCCTTTGCGCACATTTTTCAGTCCCCTGACGTTCCAGGTTATGATTGTTAAGTCTAGGTTCAGTAGTAACCTATCGTGGGCACTCATGAGAGATGTCTTGTGAGGTCTGCTGTCTGTGATTAGTACTGCAATGTGTCAAGTCAGTATCCAGAACATGTAATCCTTGCAAAATTTCCTATTCAAACCAAGGATTTTCCTTTCCCTCCCCCCACCCATCCCTACTGTAAACGTAGCAGGGACTTCCCTAATTTTTAACACAATTACTATAAGTAGCAATGTTTCCAGGTTTCTTTTCTGAAATTCGAACAGGTGTGATTCACAGTAGGGTGGCGGCAACGCCAGGCTAGCTACCCGTATTTGTAATAGTGGAGTAGTGTAATGTATTTGCCATTTTTTAACCATGGGAGCACCAAGCAGCATCTGAAGGGTGCGTCTGATCACGTTATGTCACTTAAATGTCCATAGCTGGGGCATGCCTAACATGGCTTCACTCAGCAGAGAAGAGGTAGGCGCTAGCTCTGGAGTTACTGTCTGGAGGAGATCCCCACAGTGGCTCCCTCCTTCGTGTCTCATGAACCTCTAAATAGGTACAGCAAAATTCCTGTACCTCCGTTGGGGTGTCAAACAGCCGTGCTCTGCCCTCCACCATGATACGCGGGCGGGATAGATCATGCCGTATTTGAGGCCCAGATTACGCAGTGTGGCTTTGACAACAGGGTATTTGCAGCATGCTTTCTGCACCATGGCGGTAAAATCCAGGTAAAGGGATACCGAGGATCCTTGCCAGTTTAGTGGAACATTTTCTCTGGCCAGTCGTAAATGCCGTGTCTCTGTCCTGATAATTAAACAGCCGGGTGATGAGCGGTCTTGGGGGACATCCCAGATTAGGAGGTGGTCCCTGCATTCGGTGGGCCCTCTCCACCAAAAACGTTGTTGTAAAGGATTCCTTGCCGAATAAATCAATTAGGAATTTCTTTTTATAAAGAGGTCCAAACGACCTGTGTTTGTGGTCTCCAGGATGCCTAGGATGCGTATGTTGCTGTGCCTACCCGTCGCCTCTAAATCTTCGTTCTTCATTGCGATGGTTTTTTATAGTTTTTCCCATGCGGTCTATTTTCTTTGTCAATTGTGCTGCACCGTCTTCGAGGTCGGACACCCTGCCCTCTACCGTGTCTAGTCGTTTATCATGGGTGTCTAGTCGTGCCTCTAGCGTATCCAGCCGCTTCTCCAGTGAATCGAAACAACCATCCAGGGCCTTGAAACCTGCGCAGAGCACCAACATAAGGGTGTCTGTCCCCTCCGGTTCCATGCCGGCAGGGCCCGACATGCTGCCACCCTCAGCCATAGTCACATTAAAGTTTTCTTCGGGGCCTTTCGGTTTTTCAGACTGCAGACGCCACTGCTTTGGGTCTCCATGGACCACTGCCTGGCCTGCAGTGGTGCTGCGTGCGGTTTTGGTGTGAGCTGAAGCCTTGGCGCTGGTCAGGAACTCCTCACAATACAGGACCAAGGACTTCCCGCCACAGCCGCTGATTCAGTTTGTCCTGGTAGGTCCGTTCATCTGTGTGGGCCCCGTTTATTGACGGCCCTCCCGAGGTTTCTTCAGGTCTTCCTTTTCTCTAGAGAGGGGTGCCCCCCAGCCGCACCAGGTTTTTTACCTGCCAGCGGTTAGCCTATGCTCGCGCAGATGGTGTTGCGTCTCTCCTACTGACACAATTTGGTCTGCACACTTCCCGCTCCTGCGGTGTCCGCAATTTGTCTCTTTACTTAAGGGGGAAGGTGCACCAATCTCCTATGTTCTCCGGCAGTCAAAGTGTGTACCAGTAGTGGTTAATGTAGTCAGATGTGGGGAGGTAAGCGAGCCTCACGCTAGGCGGGCTGCCCCGGCGCCAGAGGCCTGCTCTTCTTCGCGGCCCCGGGTATCTGTATTTGTCTCCCCTGCTGAGCTGTTTACGTGCAGGGGCAGGCGCAGTCAGCCAAGAGCGGTGTAGATGGTTGGTGGCAAGCAGAGAGGTAGGCCCCAGGAGCACTGAGATCTGCAGCGTGCAGCTGGCTGACTCAATCCAGCCTGGCAGCCAGCCCCCAGGCTCACCCGCGGTGACAGGGGGCAGCATGGGCTGGCTTACCTGCAGCTCGTGGCAGTCGTCCTCCCACAGCCGTCTGTTCAGGGCCCGGGGCCTCCGCAGTGGCGTTCCTCTCTTCCGTGTCTTCAGCGTCGTTCTGCCCAGGAGGTGTTCCTGCCCATAGGGAGAGGGCTCCAGTCATGCTCGTCTGTGGGGGGGCCACCACTCACAAGCCGCTGGGGTGAGCGTTCTCCACCTCACAGCAGAGCAGCACACCACGGGCCGCTACCAGCCAGCCGCGGCCCGCGTATGGAGGAGTCGCAGCCTCTACACACACGGTTTGGCCATTGTTGCAGCCTCTGTACCTGCAATTCTTCGCCCAGCACAGTTGCTGTCTTAATAAGTCGACACCACAGGCAGGATGTTTCTTTGAGGATGGTGATATGGCATGGATTACGGGACGGCTGGCGGAGCTTCAGCACTACGAGGCCATCTTGGTCGGCGGCCTGGCCACGCCCCTATTTGAGTACATTTGAATTTAATTTTGATGCTCCAAATGGGTGTACCTCTTGAGTGTAGTATATGTCATGTCCATTTCGTTGGCCTAATCACTAGATTTGCATATTGGTGTAAACCCCCTCCATTAACAACTTGCAAAGTGTAATTAGACACCTCAACACACTACACAATGGCATTCGGTGGCCTACACAGGCCAGGACAGTTACTTGAATAGATTTAAGCAATTATAGCCACACCTAATCTTCCATAAACATGCTTGTATGTGAGAATGTTGCAACTCCACTGCCCACTCTTTCCACAACAACTGTGCAAACCATGGACACATGCACTTTTCGAACATTACCGAATAATAGCTACTTATTTTAAAATCTTATTATATAGAGACATTAGTTTTGAAATTCAACTGACACAGATATAAAACATCACTATATCAGAAATGTATTAAAACACATGTCAATTGTATAATGCAATGATAATTTGGCAGGAGATTGAGGTGATACTGACTGCGTGGATGTAGGAGGAAGAACGAGTAAAGGAACTCTTGACCCTTCTGCCTAATATTCATCCAAAAAGCCCTTATGTGGTTTTTTTAAACATTTTCATACTTTTCTCTTTGTACATTTTGGTGGGTTTTAACTGCCAGAATATGTGTAAAACAAAAGAAATATGTGTGTGGTTGTTCACCTAATTTGAAATTCAGATTAAGGTGAAAAGACTTCCTTATATCCACATTGAAATTATAATGGCACTCAGAATCAGGGGTTTGGTTGGTGTCCAGTGCCATTGATAGCCAGGATGTAGGTGCAATTTCAGAGTAATCATGATTAAGCACAAGTTGAATACACCAAGCTGATTATTCTGGTCAAAATGTTTACCTTCTGATTCAAGGCCTGATTTAGAGTTTATCAGAAAGGTTACTCCATCGAAAATGTAATGGATATTCCATCAAACTTATTAAAGCTCGTTACTTTGGCACTTGTAATAAGCCGAGTGGGATATCCATCACTATGTGAAGGAGTAACCCATCGACCAAACTGTAAATCAGGCCATGAGTCTTTTCTTATGGAAGCATAAGTCTTCCATGAGGCAAAGTTTGAAAGCTGTATCCGAAGAATTCCTCTCAAAGTAGGATAGCCATTAGCCAAAGTCCAGCTCAAGTAGTTGGTTTTTGCAGGAAAATCTCAGAGCAGGAAAATTCAAATGTCACGCTTGTTGAAATCCTGCAGTCAGCCCAATTCATTTCATGCCTTTGCTTGGGCAAGATCTCTACTTTTGAACTAGGCCGTAATTTATTCTTTGGCAGATGGGGGTCATCATCACAAACGTGATGGAGTACGCTGTCTATCACATTCTTGCTCCACCTACTATATTTAGAGACTGGCAGAACAACAGACTTCTTTTGGCAGTGCCCCTGTTGGCTCAGTTGTCAAAGGGTTCTAGTACCTGGTGGAGTATTATTCTATTATTAAGTATGTTGTGCATGTGTTGTATTTTTTTAAAGTTTTGGTTTTACAATTTGGGCCACTCTTATTTTTTCTGAGATCTAGATAACTGTGCTATTTTTATAGGATTTCAATAAACTGGTAGGGTGATGCCTTCCTATAATATTTGAATTCTGCCATTTTTCCGCAGCAGTGTTAAGTTTTTGCTTCATTATTGATCGGATTTTAGTAACATTCCACCACTTAGGGCCTGATGCCGATGCGATTAGGAAATGATTCCGACCGAATCGGTTTGGGAATGATTTCTGACCGACTCGGATCAGGAGAGTCCGACTAACCGAGTACGATGTATCCGGATGCTTCCAGATGCGATTTGGTTGGTCTCCCATGGTAAACATCGTTTACCACGAAAACATTTCCCCGCAGGGAATTACAACGCGGTCGTTACAACGACAGCATTGTAGCCACGCATACCATTACTCCGCAAGTGGGAACAACGACTTGTGGAGGGGGCAGAAGGTGTTGGATTTAAATTCCAACACCTTCCCTACTGTTGCACATACTGGAGTTGGAATAGTAAATTATACTATTCCAACATCCAGCGCCCCTCCTCCGCAAGTCGTTGTTACAACTTGCGGGGTAATGGTATGCGTGGTTACATCGCGGTCGTTGTAACAAGCGCGTTGTAATTCCCTGCGGGGAAAAAGCACGCGTTAAAAAGAGGCATATTCTCTCCCATTGACTTCAATTGGAGCCTATGTTCCGACCGAATACATAGACTCCCATTGAGGAAAGGGGTGGCTGGGGAAAATCGGGCACCCTGTGGCAGGCACCCCCTGGTGCCTGCCACACTGTGCATGGCTGACAAGGGGGGACCCATGGGTACCCCCACGGGCCCGATTGGGAAGGCTCCGGGTGCAGGGGGGCCTGCTACAGGCCCCCCAAAGTCTGCTTCCGACTGCTGATTCGAGTCCAACGGCACAATTCGGAAAGGCTGTCTGAATCCAGCATCGTAATCGGTCGCTCGTAAACGCGGCCCGTAGAGACGTAAAATTCTGCTCCGTACGGCTTGGTCATTCCGGATGCCGTTGGGTTTGGATTGGGATATTCCTAACGCCTAACTCGCATCGTATTCAGTCGGTCGAAAACCTTTCCGATTCAGTCGGAAAGACACGTTCCCAATCCGATTCGGACAGAGCAAATGCCTTTAGAAGGCCTTCCTAACCGCATCGGAACGGCCCTTAATGTCGAACCTGGCTTGGAGTCTGAGTCCTGACTGGTGTAGACACCCATGCCACATGTTGCTGAAATAGTCTATGAGTGGGTTTAGTTTCGCCTCATTGTCTTTGTAAAAAGTAAATTGTAGTATTAACTCATAGAACCTAGTGAATTCAGTTGGTGGTATTGTTTGTAACAGTGCATATTCAAAGTATATCACTATGTTAGTGGGCGAGTAAAATTTACTACACAGCTTAAGAGTATATTACACTTGTAGAATTGCTTACATGTAAGTGTACCTTTGTGAATAGTCCCCCATAGACTTTTATTACTGCTCCACTTGAGCAGTGGAATTTGCTGAGGACTCTTTAAATTCTTGGATTATGCTGCAGACCTAAATTTATGCCACATTTGATAGATGATTGTGCTCAGTTGCATTTCCCACTTGGTTATTTACAATGGTGGCCATATTGTAGCAACTTTTAGAATATTTATTAATTTCACTTCCAGTGGCTACATTATTTGCTTCTGTGCTCTCTGCTGTAGGTGTCACCGGAGTCAATTAGGAGTGAGTTTCTTTTGTGAACATACTTGGATTTGCACTTGATATAACAATGTTAAATATATTTTAATCTAATGTTCTGTGTGTTGTTCAAATTAAGTTATATTATTGCCTATATATATATATATATTGAAGAAGGCTGCTGCGACAGCCGAAACGCGTCTCTTTTTTGCTGGGTCGGATGAGGCATGATCTAATAAAGAGGCCTTAAACCCAAATAGCCCTCTTTTCCTGGTGTGGAGTAGAGGTTTCTGTTTGATATATATAATAGGATAGGAAAAAAATACAATTAATTTAGGTTTCTTTGTCAAATATTTAGAAAATGTTTTTTTATTTAATGGTTTTAAACATTTTTATGTAGTTGTGCTTACTTTGTTACAGTCGCTTTGCTTTTTTTGGACAGTATGATAGGCTTCTTTATTCCCAGTGCAGCCAGGATGATAGCTAGTTTTGTAGTACTTTGTTAATTGTATTTGTATTCTGATTTATTAACAGTTTTTACTTTGGATTACCTGGTTTGTTATTTTTATTTTTTGGGTGTTTTCTTAAATATTTAAAATTTGGTGCATATGTATTTTTTAAATGTTATGTATAAACTTTTGCATTAATTTATTTGAAAAATGTTATATATACTTTTTATGATGTGTCAACATTTAGAGTTTTTGTAATGCTGCTAAGAGGTCGATATGCAATCTGTTAAAATAGATATATTTATAATGAGTGATACAAATACTTTTTGTGGGTATTCTAAATCTCTTTACCATTCTTTGTCATTAATACATAGCCCTCTGACATTTCTGATTTGTCCCTGAGTGCCTGCAAGGACACCTCCTGTGTGCTCTAATAGGCATGTTTAGAGCCACAAAAGCACCCTTCAGCCCTGTCCTACTGATTGTAGAGTTTGCACATTTGCTTGCTTTGGGAGTTTGATAATGTCTATGTTCCACTGGCTTCTGATAGCATGAATGATTCTACTGAATAGCAGGGACTGTCCACCTGGATATCCCTCTGCTTTATGAAGGTCCTGAAACCTATGAGCTTGCCCTGCTTGAATAAATCTCCTAGAGTATATAACCCTGCTACTCCAGAGTGACATATGTTTTGAGGAGTGAGATACCCCATGGTGGTTGTCAGTCTTCTCTGGGAGATCGCTGGTGTGAATGGCAGTTTTGGAACGTATGAGGAATGCTCCATTCCAAAAGCCCAAGCAGTGTCCTGGCCAGTAGAGGAAGGTCTCCTTTGCGTTTAAAGTGTGGGAGAAAGAGTGCCTGAAATGTTCCTTTGAGAAGGTGTGCATTCACAAGTCCTGTTTCCCCCAAGTGATATTCCTCTAGCCAATTTGCCACCCATTAAAGTTGGGCTGCTATATAATATCCTCTGAAGTCTTAGGCCCCCATTCCTTTTTGTGACCCCATAACTCCTTTGCTAGTCAGTAATTTTAAATTCACCAGCTGCTCTCCACTATCTTGACCACCATATCAAGGTCCCCAACAAGGAGTTCAGTTCCTTAATAGCCCTTACCAGGAGCATAAATGTTACATTTGTAAATTAATATAAGAGTTGTGGAAGTATAAGCATTTTAGCTACCGCTATCTCTTCCGCCACAGATAACAAGAGTGTGACCCAAAGGGCCCCCTCAGTCTCAATGATTGCATTGTTCTGTGTAGGTTGCCCTGTCTTACATCTTCTTCCATGTGGTATATGTATGTACCTGGGTGACTTGTCACTGTGATTGTGATTCCTTCAGAGGAAACACACAGGGCAAATTTACTAAGGACTTGCGTTGCCCTTGCAAGGTGATGTGAGGCACCACAAGCCCTTAGATGCGATTAGTAAGCCAAGCAAAACCACTTTGCGTGGTTTAATAAATCCAGAGTAACGCAAGACAGTGCAAATGCTGCCTTGCGTTACTCTGCATTGAGAAGGCATTCGATAGGTGGAGCATGGGTGACCCCATGCATTCACCAATGGATTTTGAGGCAATCCTGGATTTAATAAGGTTAGTAAGCCTGGGATTGCATCAAAATAGTGCGCCTTCCCAAGCAAAGCATTGCGAGGAGAAATATCTTTACTTCTCCTAGTTATTTCCTCTTTTGGCATGCACTGTATTCTGTAGCACACTTTCTTGTGTGTTTTTTGTTTTTTCACACTAAGGTATCCCTTACTGCACAAAAATAATCCTGCTTGCATCGCAGGCACCCTTGAAAGATGGCGCAAGGGTGCCTGCATTGGCGCTAGGCAGCACACAGTGCACCAGAATAGGGAGAGAGCAGGAATGTATTACATCTTAGTAGATATGGCACTCTTCTGCTCTCTCCGTGTCCAGCTACAGCGCATTAAGTTGAAATGCTGCGTTACATGACTTCTAAGTAAATCTGCCCCCACAGGATTTTTTTTTATTAACTGCCAGCTCTGACACTTCCTTAGCATCCTGCATTATATTAGTATTTGGTGTCAAACCAATCCCCACATCTCAAACAATGTTGTGGTTATCAGTATTTTTATCTCAATACTGATGCATCTTTTATATTTGTGTTGTCAATATTCAGTAGTACAGCTAATTATCACAATATACTGGACCCTGAATGCAAAGTAATGTAACATATTAACCACATTCTTGTACTTTTTCTTATCTACAAGTGCATATGCATCTATTACATATGATTTAGATTTCCTTTCAAAGAGCAATTTTCAAAAAGGAATATTTTTTTCAGAATCCTCCCACTGTTCCCCATAACTGCAACCTGTGTTTTGATATGTCCTATAATTAGAATGGGGCTTAGTCACACAGGTAAATATCCACCAGTATATTTACTTACGTGTATATTTACTACTACACGTAGGTCTAACTCTACACTGTTGCACTGTTAACTATTAACAAATGTAGAGTTAGATCTAGATGTAGACTTAAATGTTTTCACCACTTCCAATCAGGGGGTAGAGTCTCCTGTAACAGGTTTTTACCACTGTAGACTTACAGTTAGTAACTTTAGAACCATATTTTATGTAATGCTTATTTGGGAGACATGTCAGACACTAGAGCAGGGATCTCCACCATTAGCACAGAACCTCTGTCACAGAGATGATGACCTACACCATGGAGATTGAGATCTCTGGATTGAAGGGAATTCTATACATATGCTCCAAATTACAAACATCTGGCACCCATTTACTTAAAAACAAATACATACAACCACACCCATAGCTCTGTCTTTGTCCTCTTGAACTATATGACCCTGCATCCAGCATGAACCACAATTTATCCAGCAGGATGCAGACCACTTTCAAGAGGAAGGGGACTTTTATTGAAAAGGGGACAGACTTTGAAATGAAAGTTGGTGTAAAACACTACAAACAACTACATGATGTGACTCCCTCAATGCATTTAGGAAGGAGGCCCAAACCATGGAGGATATTAAGAAGGAACTGCATGATGAGAGGTGGTGGGTGAAGGAAAGGTTCTCCAGAAATCAGCTAAGGAAAGTTACTTGTGGAGGTATACTTGGATTCTGTCTCTGTCTCACAGTACATGAGGGAGCCGTCCCCTTCACAATGCACCCTCACCTGCTAAAGGGGCTACCTGACACAGGCAACACGAATGTTACACCCGATAAGATTTAAACCCCCTCTCTGTCCCTTAAATCTTACCTACAACCACTCACCCAACTCTGTCTTTCCTCCAGACCAAAACTGTTTTGAAGACAATACATACATACCCATCAAACACAGCCCCAAACCCACCCTTAACCCCTTCCATGCTCATGACGAGCTGGACTCGTCATGGCACACAGTGCTCGTGTGCTCATGACGAGTCCAGCTCGTCATGGAACCCAGCACAGGAAATCCCTCTGGTGCGGGCACCAGAGGGATTCCCTTAATCCTCTAAAGCCTCGGGAGCTGGGGAAGAGCTTCCCCAGCTCCCGAGGCCCCCTGGTTTCCCTGAAATGACGATCGGCGCGCACGTCGCGCTGATGTCATTTCAGTGAAACTGAAACTGAAATGAGCCAAGAGGCTCATTTCAGTTTCAGTTTCTACGTGCTCAGGGGCTATCTCAGCCCCCTGAGCACGTAGAAACTCAGGAGAGGTATCGTTGGAAAGGGAGAATCTCCCTTTCCAATGGTACCCGTCCCTAGTGGATCCCTGCTTGGGGATCGCCCCAGGAGGGCGATCCCCAAGCTGGGATCCACCCACTAGGCACCAGGGAGGGGAGCGGCCCCTTGGGCAAGGGCCTTTGCTCCCCCATAAAATATTTGCCATGATTAGTCTGTCTGCCTCCGGGGGTAGAAAGCCCACTAGACACCAGGGATTTTTATTTAAATTATAGTTAGGGGTGGGGCTGCCCAAAACGGGCATGCCGATGCCCCCACCCCCCCGGCCACAAAATTAGTCTTTCTGCCCCCGGGGGCAGAAAGCCCACTAGATACCAGGGATTTTTTAAAATTATAGTTAGGGGTGGGGGCTGCCCAATATGGGCATGCCAATGCCCCCACCCCACCCCGCCGCTAAAGGTACAGTCTTTCTGCCCCTCCTGGGGGCAGAAAGCCCACTAGATACCAGGGATTTTTTTAATTATAATTTGGGGTGGGGCTGCCCAATATGGGCATGCCAATGCCCCCACCCCACCCCGCCGCAAAGGTACAGTCTTTCTGCCCCTCCTGGGGGCAGATGGGGGCAGTAGCCCCCAATCTGCCCCGGGGAGCAGAAAGCCCACTAGACACCAGGGTTTTTTCCCTCGATACATTTAGGGGTGGGGTTGCCCAAGATGGGCATGCCAATGCCCCCACCCCTCCCCACGAAATTACAGTCTTTCTGCCCCCGGGGGCAGATGGTGGCAGTGGCCACCAATCTGCCCCCACCCGGGGGTTCAGAAATACCCCAGATGCCAGGGATTATTTTTTTATAGGCCCGGGGTGGGGGCTGCCCAGAATGGGCATGCAAATGCCCCACCCTACCCCCAAAGAAAAAAAACGTTCTGCCCCCCAGGAGGCAGATGGGGGCAATAGCCCCTGATCTGCCCCCCGGGAGGGGCAGAAAGCCCACTAAGCGCCAGGGATTTTTTTTTATATAGGTAGGGGTGGGGGCTGCCCAGAATGGGCATGTCAATGCCCCCACCCCAAAAAAAATGCTACAGTCTTTCTGCCCCCTGGGAGGCAGATGGGGCAATAGCACCTTATCTGCCCCCGGGGGCAGAAAGCCCACTAGCCACCAGGGATTTTGTTTTTACAAAGTTCGATGTGGGGCTGCCAAGAATGGACATGCCAATGCCCCCACCCACCCCAAAAAGATGTCACTGTCTTTCTGCCCCTCCCAGGAGGCAGATGGGGGCAGTAGCCCTGATCTGCCCCCGGGGGCAGAAAGCCACTATGTGCCAGCGATTATGCTGGCTTTTTTATACGGAGGGGTGGGGGCTGACCAGAATAGGCATTCCAATGCCCCCGACCCCCAAAATAATAGCCACAGTCTTTCTGCCCCCTCAGGGGCATATCGGAGCAATAGCCCCTGATTTCCCCCTCCCCAGGGCGGCAGAAAGCCCACTAGGCACTGACTTTTTCGGAATGTGCCTACCTGTTGAATTTGGTTCCTAGCTCTGCCGGCACTTTGGGAAACCTAGCAAACCTATACATTTTTTAAAACTAGACACCCAGGGAATCCAGGATGGGCTGACTTGACTGGCTCTCACCAGGTTCTGTTACCTAGAATCCCTTGCAAACCTAAAAATTTGTCCCAAAAAACACATTTTCCTCACATTTCTGTGGTGGAAAGTTCTGGAATCTGCGTGGATCCACAAAATTCCACCCACCCCGTGTTCCCCAAAGTCTTTCGAGAAAAATGGTACCTCACTTGTGTGGGTAGGACTAGTGGCCGCGACAGGAAACGGCCCAAAAGGCAACATGGACACACCACATTTTCACAGTGAAAACGGACCCTTTTTTTGCAAAGTGCCTAGCTGTAGATTTTGAACCCTAACTCTGCCGGCACCTAGGAAACCTAGCAAACCTATACATTTTTGAAAACTAGATACCCAGGGGATCCAGGATTGGGTGACTTGACTGGCTCTCACCAGGTTCTGTTACCCAGAATCCCTTGCAAACCGAAACATTTGTAAAAAAAACACATTTTCCTCACATTTCTGTGGTGAAAAGTTCTGGAATCTGCGTGGATCCACAAATTTCCACCCATCCGCGTTCCCCAAAGTCTTCCGAGAAAAATGGCACCTCACATGTGTGGGTAGGCCTAGTGCCCACGACAGGAAACGGCCCAAACGCAACGTGGACACACCACATTTTCACAGTGAAAACGGACCCTTTTTTGCAAAGTGCCTAGCTGTAGATTTTGAACCCTAACACTGCCAGCACCTAGGGAAACCTAGCAAACCTATACATTTTTGAAAACTAGACACCCAGGGGAATCCAGGATGGGGAGACTTGACTGGCTCTCACCAGGATCTGTTACCCAGAATCCCTTGCAAACCTAAAAATATGTCCAAAAAAACACATTTTCCTCACATTTCTGTGGTGGAAAGTTCTGGAATCTGCGTGGATGTACAAAATTCCACCCACCCGCGTCCCCCAAAGTCTTCCGTGAAAAATGGTACCTCACTTGTGTGGATGGGTCAAGTACCCGCGACAGGCAAGGGCCCAAAACCTATTGAGGCGACATCAAAATTACCTATCACAAACCAACCTGGTTTTGCAAGGGGGCTCCCATGAGTTTTTGGCCCCGGGCTCAACGGCCATCTAGGAAACCTACCCAACCCACACATTTCTGAAAACTAGACACCCGGAGGAGTCCAGCGAGGTATGGCTTGCGTGGGTCCTCCAAAATTTTCTTACCCAGAATGCCCTGCAAACCTCAAATTTAGCTGAAAAAATCACGTTTTCTCCAATTTCTGTGTGGGAAAGTTCTGGAATCTACGTGGATCCACAAATTTCCTACCACCCAGCTTTCCCCAGGTCTCCCGATAAAAATGATACCTCACTCGCGTGGGTGGGTCAAGTACCCGCGACAGGCAAGGGCCCAGAACGTATTGAGGAGACATCAAAATTACCTATCACAAAACAACCTGGTTTTGCAAGGGAGTCACCTGGGTTTTGGCCCCGGCCTCAGCGGCCATCTTGGGAACCTACCAAACCCACACATTTCTGAAAACTAGACACCTGGGGAGTCCAGCGAGGTATGGCTTGCATGGGTCCCCAAACGTTTTCCTACCCAGAATGCCCTGCAAACCTCAAATTTAGCAGAAAAAATCACTTTTACTCAAATTTCTGTGTGGGAAAGTTCTGGAATCTGCGTGGATCCACAAATTTCCTACCACCCTGCGTTCCCCCAGGGCTCCCGATAAAAATGGTACCTCACTTGTGTGGGTAGGCATAGTGGCTGAAACAGGAAATGGCCCAAATCGTATTGTGGAGACTTCAAAACTACCTATAACAAAACTACCTGGTTTTGGGGGCACCTGGTTTTTGGCCCCGGGCTCGCCGCCATCTAGGAAACCTACCAATCCCACACGTTTCTGAAAACTAGACACCCTGGGAGTCCAATGAGGTATGGCTTGCGTGGATCCCCCAAGTTTCCCTACCCAGAATCCCCTGCAACCCTCAAATTTAGCTGAAAAAACATATTTTCCACATATTTTGCGTGGAATCACCATGCTGGCACAAATGTCCTACCACCCAGCGTTGCCCTTGTTCCCCGAGTAAAATGATACCTCACTTGTGTGGGTGTCCAAAGCAGAACTGGCTAAAAACGTATTTTTAAAAAATATAGCGCTTAGAATTCTCGGTGCTATACCCTAAATCCCTATGTTTTGGGCTCTTCCCAGTCACAGGCCTTTGGCCCACCCACAAGTGAGGTATCATTTTACTCGGGAGAATAAGGGGAACACTGGGTGGTAGGACATTTGTGCCGGCACGGTGATCCCACGCAAAAATGTATGGAAAAAGTGATTTTTTCATCTAAATTTGAGGTTTGCAGGGATTCTGGGTAGAAAACGTTGTGGGACCCACGCAAGCCATACCTCGCTGGACTCCCCGGGTGTCTAGCTTTCAGAAATGTTTGGGTTTGGTAGTTTCCCAAGATGGCCGCCAAGCCCAGGGCCAAAACTCCTGGGACCCCCTTGCAAAACCAGGTTGTTTTGTGATAAGTAATTTTGATGTCGCCTCAATAGGTTTTGGGCCCTTTTCTGTCGTGAGTACTTGACCCACCCACGCAAGTGAGGTATCATTTTTATGAGGAGACCTGGGGGAACGCTGGGTGGGAGGAAATTTGTGGATCCACGTAGATTCCAGAACTTTCCCACATAGAAATTTGAGAAAAAAGTGATTTTTTCAGCTAAATTTGAGGTTTGCAGGGATTCTGGGTAGGAAAAGTTGGGGGACCCACGCAAGCCATACCTTGCTGGACTCCCCAGGTGTCTAGTTTTCAGAAATGTGTGGGTTTGGTAGGTTTCCCTAGATGGCCACCGAGCCCAGGGCCAAAACTCATGGGACCCCTCTTGCAAAACCAGGTTGTTTTGTGATAGGTAATTTTGATGTCGCCTCAATAGGTTTTGGGCCCTTTCCTGTCGTGGGTACTTGACCCACCCATGCGAGTGAGGTATCATTTTTATCGGGAGACATGGGGGAACACTGTGTGGTAGGAAATTTGTGGATCCACGTAGATTCCAGAACTTTCCCACACAGAAATTGGCGAAAAAGTGATTTTTTTCAGCTAAATTTGAGGTTTGCAGGGCATTCTGGGTAGGAAAACGTTGGGGGATCCACGCAAGCCATACCTCGCTGGACTCCCGGGTGTCTAGTTTTCAGAAATGTGTGGGTTTGGTAGGTTTCCCAAGATGGCCGCCGAGCCCGGGGCCAAAACCCAGGTGACTCCCTTGCAAAACCAGCTTGTTTTGTGATAGATCATTTTGATGTCTCCTCAATACGTTTTGGGCCCTTGCCTGTTGCGGGTACTTGAACCACCCACACCAGTGAGGTTTTTGACCCTGGGCTCGGCGGCCATCTTAGGAAACCTACCAAACCCACACATTTCTGAAAAGTAGACACCCGGGGATTCCAGGAGGTATGGCTTGCGTGGATCCACCAACGTTTTCTTACCCAGAATCCCCTGCAAACCTGATATTTTGCTCAAAAAATCACTTTTTCGCACATTTTTGTGTGGTAAAGTTGTGGAATCATGGGGCTGACACAAATTTCCTACCACCCAGCGTTCCCCAGGTCTCCCGATAAAAATGGTGCCTCACTCGGGTGGGAGGCCCAAGTACCCGTGACAGGCAAGGGCCCACAACATATTGAGGCGACCTCAAAATGGCCTATCACAAAACGACCTGGTTTTGCAAGGAGGTCCCATGACGTTTTGGCCCGGGGCTCGGCGGCCACCTAGGAAACCTACCAAACCTACACATTTCTGAAAAGTAGACACCCGGGGATTCCAGGGAGGTATGACTTGCGTGGATCCACCAACGTTTTCTTACCCAGAATCCCCTGCAAACCTGATATTTTGCTGTAAAAATCACTTTTTTCGCACATTTTTGTGTGGTAAAGTTGTGGAATCATGGGATTAACACAAATTTCCTACCACCCAGCGTTCCCCCAGGTCTCCCGATAAAAATGGTGCCTCACTCGGGTGGGAGGCCCAAGTACCCGCGACAGGCAAGGGCCCACAACGTATTGAGGCGACCTCAAAATGGCCTATCACAAAACTACCTGGTTTTGCAAGCGGGGTCCCATGACGTTTTGGCCCGGGGCTCGGCGGCCACCTAGGGAAACCTACCAAACCTACACATTTCTGAAAAGTAGATACCCGGGGGATTCCAGGGAGGTATGGCTTGCATGGATCCACCAACGTTTTCTTACCCAGAATCCCTGCAAACCTGATATTTTGCTCAAAAAATCACTTTTTCGCCCATTTTTGTGTGGTAAAGTTGTGGAATCATGGGGCTGACACAAATTTCCTACCACCCAGCATTCCCCCAGGTCTCCCGATAAAAATGGTGCCTCACTCGGGTGGGAGGCCCAAGTACCGCGACAGGCAAGGGCCCACAACGTATTGAGGCGACCTCAAAATGGCCTATCACATAACGACCTGGTCTTGCAGGAGTCCCATGACGTTTTGGCCCGGGCTCAGCGGCCACCTGGGAAACCTACCAAACCCACACATTTCTGAAAAGTAGACACCGGGGATTCCAGGTAGGTATGGCTTGCGTGGATCCCCCAACGTTTCTTACCCAGAATCCCTGCAAACCTGAAATTTGGCTGACAAAATCACTTTTTCACACATTTTTGTGTGGTAAAGTTGGGCATCATGGGGCTGACACAAATTCCTACCACCCAGCGTTCCCCAGGTCTCCCGATAAAAATGGTGCCTCACTCGGGTGGGAGGCCCAAGTACCCGCGACAGGCAAGGGCCCAAAACATTTTGTGATAGGCAATTTTGATGTCGCCTCAATACGTTGTGGGCCCTTGCCTGTCGCGGGTACTTGGGCCTCCCACCCGAGTGAGGCACCATTTTTATCGGGAGACCTGGGGAACGCTGGGTGGTAGGAAATTTGTGTCAGCCCCGTGATGCCACAACTTTACCACACAAAAATGTGTGAAAAAGGGATTTTTTCAGCAAAATGTCAGGTTTGCAGGGGATTCTGGGTAAGAAAACGTTGGGGGATCCACGCAAGCCATACCTCCCTGGAATCCCCGAGTGTCTACTTTTCAGAAACGTGTGGGCTTGGTAGGTTTCCTAGGTGGCCGCCGAGCCCGGGCCAAAACGTCATGGGACCCCTTGCAAAACCAGGTCGCTTTGTGATAGGCCATTTTGAGGTCGCCTCAATACGTTGTGGGCCCTTGCCTGTCGCGGGTACTTGGGCCTCCCACCCGAGTGAGGCACCATTTTTATCGGGAGACCTGGGGAACGCTGGGTGGTAGGAAATTTGTGTCAGCCCGTGATGCCACAACTTACCACAAGAAAATGTGTGAAAAAATGGATTTTTCAGCAAAATGTCAGGTTTGCAGGGATTCTGGGTAAGAAAACGTTGGGGGATCCACGCAAGCCATACCTCCTGGAGTCCCCGAGTGTCTACTTTTCAGAAACGTGTGGGTTTGGTAGGTTTCCCTAGGTGGCCGCCGAGCGCCGGGCCAAAACGTCATGGGACCCCTTGCAAAACCAGGTCGTTTTGTGATAGGCCATTTTGAGGTCGCCTCAATACGTTGTGGGCCCTTGCCTGTCGCGGGTACTTGGGCCTCCCACCCGAGTGAGGCACCATTTTTTCGGAAGACCTTGGGGAACGCTGGGTGGGTGGAATTTTGTGGATCCACGCAGATTCCATATCTTTCCACCACAGAAAAGTGAGGAAAATGTGTTTTTTGCCAATTTTTAGGTTTGAAAGGGATTCTGGGTAACAGAACCTGGTGAGAGCCAGTCAAGTCACCCCATCCTGGATTCCCTGGGTGTCTACTTTTCAAAAATGTATAGGTTTGCTAGGTTTCCTAAGTGCCGGCAGAGCTAGGGTTCAAAAACTACAGCTAGGCACTTTGCAAAAAAGGGTCATTTTTCACTGTGAAAATGTGGTGCGTCCACGTTGCGTTTAGTGCTGCTTCCTGTCGCGGGCACTAGGGCTACCCACACAAGTGAGGTACCATTTTTTTGGAAGACCTTGGGAAACGCGGGGTGGGTGGAATTTTGTGGATCCACCCAGATTCCAGAACTTTCCACCATAGAAAAGTGAGGAAAATGTGTTTTTTTTGCCAATCTTTTAGGTTTGCAAGGGATTCTGGGTAACAGAACCTAGTGAGAGCCAGTCAAGTCACCCCATCCTGGATTCCCTGGGTGTCTACTTTTCAAAAATGTATAGGTTTGCTAGGTTTCCCTAAGTGCCGGCAGAGCTAGGGTTCAAAAACTACAGCTAGGCACTTTGCAAAAAGGGTCATTTTTCACTGTGAAAATGTGGTGCGTCCACGTTGCGTTTAGTGCTGCTTCCTGTCGCGGGCACTAGGGCTACCCACACAAGTGAGGTACCATTTTTCGGAAGACCTTGGGGAACGCGGGTGGGTGGAATTTTGTGGATCCACGCAGATTCCAGAACTTTCCACCATAGAAAAGTGAGGAAAATGTATTTTTTTGCCAATTTTTAGGTTTGCAAGGGATTCTGGGTAACAGAACCTGGTGAGAGCCAGTCAAGTCACCCCATCCTGGATTCCCTGGGTGTCTACTTTTCAAAAATGTATAGGTTTGCTAGGTTTCCTAAGTGCCGGCAGAGCTAGGGTTCAAAACTACAGCTAGGCACTTTGCAAAAAAGGGTCATTTTTCACTGTGAAAATGTGGTGCGTCCACGTTGCGTTTAGTGCTGCTTCCTGTCGCGGGCACTAGGGCTACCCACACAAGTGAGGTACCATTTTTTGGAAGACCTTGGGGAACGCGGGGTGGGTGGAATTTTGTGGATCCACGCAGATTCCAGAACTTTCCACCACAGAAAAGTGAGGAAAATGTGTTTTTTTGCCAATTTTTAGGTTTGCAAGGGATTCTGGGTAACAGAACCTGGTGAGAGCCAGTCAAGTCACCCCATCCTGGATTCCCTGGGTGTCTACTTTTCAAAAATGTATAGGTTTGCTAGGTTTCCTAAGTGCCGGCAGAGCTAGGGTTCAAAAACTACAGCTAGGCCCTTTGCAAAAAAGTGTCATTTTTCACTGTGAAAATGTGGTGCGTCCTCGTTGCGTTTTGCGCTGCTTCCTGTCGCGGGCACTAGGCCTACCCACACAAGTGAGGTACCATTTTTTTCGGAAGACGTTGGGGAACGTGGGGTGGGTGGAATTTTGTGGATTGACGCAGATTCCAGAACTTTCCACCACAGAAAAATGAGGAAAATGTGTTTTTTTTGCCAATTTTTTAGGTTTGCAAGGGATTCTGGGTAACAGAACCTGGTGAGAGCCAGTCAAGTTACCCCATCCTGGATTCCCCTGGGTGTCTACTTTACAAAAATGTATAGGTTTGCTAGGTTTCCCTCAGTGCCGGCAGAGCTAGGGTTCAAAAACTACAGCTAGGCCCTTTGCAAAAAAAGGGTCATTTTTCACTGTGAAAATGTGGTGCGTCCACGTTGCGCTTTGCGCTGCTTCCTGTCGCGGGCACTAGGCCGACCCACACAAGTGAGGTACCATTATTTTCGGAAGACGTTGGGGAACGTGGGGTGGGTGGAATTTTGTGGATCCACGCAGATTCCAGAACTTTCCACCATAGAAAAGTGAGGAAAATGTGTTTTTTTTGCCAATTTTTTAGGTTTGCAAGGGATTCTGGGTTACAGAACCTGGTGAGAGCCAGTCAAGTCACCCCATCCTGGATTCCCCTGGGTGTCTACTTTTCAAAAATGTATAGGTTTGCTAGGTTTCCCTAAGTGCCGGCAGAGCTAGGGTTAAAAACTACAGCTAGGCACTTTGCAAAAAAAGGGTCATTTTTCACTGTGAAAATGTGGTGCGTCCACGTTGCGTTTAGTGCTGCTTCCTGTCGCGGGCACTAGGGCTACCCACACAAGTGAGGTACCATTTTTTCGGAAGACCTTGGGGAACGCCGGGTGGGTGGAATTTTGTGGATCCACGCAGATTCCAGAACTTTCCACCACAGAAAAGTGAGGAAAATGTGTTTTTTTGCCAATTTTTAGGTTTGCAAGGGATTCTGGGTAACAGAACCTGGTGAGAGCCAGTCAAGTCACCCCATCCTGGATTCCCCTGGGTGTCTACTTTTCAAAAATGTATAGGTTTGCTAGGTTTCCTAAGTGCCGGCAGAGCTAGGGTTCAAAAACTACAGCTAGGCACTTTGCAAAAAAGGGTCATTTTTCACTGTGAAAATGTGGTGCGTCCACGTTGCGTTTTGAACTGCTTCCTGTCGCGGGCACTAGGTCTACCCACACAAGTGAGGTACCATTTTTTTTGGAAGACCTTGGGGAACGCGGGGTGTGTGGAATTTTGTGGATCCACGCAGATTCCAGAACTTTCCACCACAGAAAAGTGAGGAAAATGTGTTTTTTTGCCAATTTTTAGGTTTGCAAGGGATTCTGGGTAACAGAACCTGGTGAGAGCCTGTCAAGTCACCCCATCCTGGATTCCCCTGGGTGTCTACTTTTCAAAAATGTATAGGTTTGCTAGGTTTACCTCAGTGCCGGCAGAGCTAGGGTTCAAAAACTACAGCTAGGCCCTTTGCAAAAAAAGGGTCATTTTTCACTGTGAAAATGTGGTGCGTCCACATTGCGCTTTGCGCTGCTTCCTGTCGCGGGCACTAGACCGACCCACACAAGTCAGGTACCATTTTTTTCGGAAGACGTTGGGGAACGTGGGGTGGGTGGAATTTTGTGGATCGACACACATTCCAGAACTTTCCACCACAGAAAAGTGAGGAAAATGTGGTTTTTTTGCCAATTTTTTAGGTTTGCAAGGGATTCTGGGTAACAGAACCTGGTGAGAGCCAGTCAAGTCACCCCATCCTGGATTCCCCTGTGTGTCTACTTTTCAAAAATGTATAGGTTTGCTAGGTTTCCCTTAGTGCCGGCAGAGCTAGGGTTCAAAAACTACAGCTAGGCCCTTTGCAAAAAAAGGGTCATTTTTCACTGTGAAAATGTGGTGCGTCCACGTTGCGCTTTGCGCTGCTTCCTGTCGCGGGCACTAGGCCGACCCACACAAGTGAGGTACCATTTTTTTCGGAAGACGTTGGGGAACGTGGAGTGGGTGGAATTTTGTGGATCCACGCAGATTCCAGAACTTTCCACCACAGAAAAGTGAGGAAAATGTGTTTTTTGCCAATTTTTAGGTTTGCAAGGGATTCTGGGTAACAGAACCTGGTGAGAGCCAGTCAAGTCACCCCATCCTGGATTCCCTTGGGTATCTACTTTTCAAAAATGTATAGGTTTGCTAGGTTTCCCTAAGTGCCGTCAGAGCTAGGGTTCAAAAACTACAGCTAGGCACTTTGCAAAAAGGGTCATTTTTCACTGTGAAAATGTGGTGCGTCCACATTGCGTTTTGCGCTGCTTCCTGTCGCGGGCACTAGGCCTACCCAAACAAGTGAGGTACCATTTTTTTCAGAAGACCTTGGGGAACGTGGGGTGGGTGGAATTTTGTGGATCCACGCAGATTCCAGAACTTTCCACCACAGAAAAGTGAGGAAAATGTGTTTTTTTGCCAATTTTTAAGTTTGCAAGGGATTCTGGGTAACAAAACCTGGTGGGAGCCTGTCAAGTCACCCCATCCTGAATTCCCCTGGGTGTCTAGTTTTAAAAAATGTATAGGTTTGCTAGGTTTCCCTAAGTGCCCGCAGAGCTAGGGTTCAAAAACTACAGCTAGGCACTTTGCAAAAAAAGGGTAATTTTTCATTGTGAAAATGTGGTACGTCCACGTGGCATTTTGAGCCATTTCCTGTTGTGGGCACAAGGCCTACCCACACAAGTGAGGTACCATTTTTATCGGGAGACTTAGGGTAACACAGAATTGTAGAGCAACTGTTATTACCTATTGACTTTCGATGCATTTCTGCCTTCCAAATGAAAGACAATGTGTAAAAAATAAGTCATTTTGATAAATGACCTATAATTCTCATGCTAGTATGGGTACTCCCAATTTCGGAAATGTCCAAATATCTACTGTTTCTAAAATCTACATTTTGTTCCCATTTCAGAAATACATAGGTGTCTTTCATAACAATTTTTCCATGTATACATTTTCCCAAAATAATTGCTATATACCCGGTACATAATATAAAACCATTGCAAGATGCTGCTCAGTTATTGGCTCTGGGTTCGTCGGGTTCTTGGTGAACCTACAAGTCCTATATATCCCCACAACCAGAAAGGTCCAGCGGATATAACGGTATATTGCCTTCAAATAGCTGTCATAATTAGAAGAAGTTACAGGTGAAAACGTTGACACAAATGGCTGTTTTTTTCAACTAATTTTCAATTTGTCCTTTATTTAACTGTTAGTTTCTATAAGGAAAACTTTAAGGATCTACACAAATGACCCCTTGCTGAATTCAGAATTTTGTCTACTTTTCAGAAATGTATGGCTTTCCAGGATCCATTATTGGTTTCATACCCATTTCTACCATTAACTGGAAGGAGGTTGAAAGCACAAAAAATAGCAAAAATAGGCTATGTCCCAGAAAATGCCAAAACTGTGTATAAAAAGTTGGTTTTCTGACAAAAGTCTGCTTGTCCCTGAAAGCTGGGAAGATGGTGATTTCAGTACCACAACCCCTTTTTTGATGCCATTTGCAGGGAAAAAACAAGACGCTTTCATCTGTAGCCCTTTTTTCGCATTTTTCCCAAAAAAACAAAATTTAGCTGTATTTTGGCTAATTTCTGGGTCCCCTCCAGGGGAATCCACAAACCCTGGGTTCCTTTACAATCCCCATGATGTTAGAAAAAAGGACGCAAATTTGGCATGGATACCTTATGTGGTCAAAAAGTTACAGGGTCCTAAGCGCGCACTACCCCAAATAGCCAAAAAAAGGCTTAGCACAGTGGGGGGAAAAGGCCTAGCAGCGAAGGGGTTAAAATAAGTTAGTGTTTATATTAATTTATACTAATTTAATTGTATTCCTCAATTCTTCCAATACAATCACTATTCAAAGTAAGCTAGTTGCTACATCTGGGGCAGGAGTACTTAACAAAGCAACAAGGCAGCACAGAGGGTTTGTCTCTAAATGCAACTATACAACACACACAGGTATATCCTTATCCTACGAATTTCACTAACTTATTATAGGGAATTTCCACACATTTGTTTGTAGTATCCTAACATTTTTATAAACTGCTGTTTTATTTTTCTAACTGTACTGAACTATAACTTGTATATTTGAGTTATTAACACTGTTAAGCTCATACACTTTTTAACCACTTATAATGGTGTTTATTATTTTCCCATCCGCCAACTGCCACCACCTCTTCTGTTTCTACAACAAAACCCAATTGTTAACACAGAGCAGATGGATGGTAGAGACTGGTAAGTATAACATCTGTTCGTTTGGGTTTGGATCTAACCTATCTCTCTCTCGGTAAGTGACAGGCTAGATGTATATCATGTATCCTACATGCCTATGTCCACTCATGATCATATTTGAAAATGTAAAAAAAATTGGCCCTGTGCCCAACCACACCACACACATGGGCGCTGGCCAAGCACAGCAGGGGTATGTCTGCCTATGGGGGATTGGGCCAGACCCTGAATCCAGGCACTACATCCAACTCCCTACTGTGCATGGTCAAAAGTTATGTTCAATGAGGGAGTAGGGTAAATATGATCAGAAAACTCAGGAGATCACTGGAAACAACAAAGGATATAGTCATGAATATAATTAGGTAAGGTAATAAGATCTTATATGTTAAAAAAAAATGAAATTCGCATAAAATACAAAGGTTGAAGTGACGTTATAGTTAGGCCTGGAAATAATATCTTCCTTTATGTTAAAAAAAAGCATAAGAAATTCACTAAAAAGACCAAATTAAAGTAAGGTTATAGTTAGGTAAGGTACAACAAATGCAGGTTAAATTAGGAAAACCCTAGAAATTCATTGAAAAAAACAAATGTTAAAGTGACGCTATAGTTAGGCCTTGTAATAATATTAAAAGTATTGTTTTAAAACAAAAAAAACACTGAACTCTACAAGTTTTAGTTTACTGAGCTAACTATAACTTGTGTCCCCCATGCACTGCTTATGACTTCACATACTACATCACTCATGACATCATTGATGACAACATTGATGCTGCAAATGTAGCTGAGAGAACATAACAAGAATGTCCTGGACCTTAATTTCGGTTGAGTGCAGAAGGTCCTCTCATCACTTGGACAACTCTGTTAGGTGTGAACACATACCAAAATATAGTACATGTCGATATATCTCTAAATTTGGGCCTGCACTGCTGTGCTTAGCTGTCTGTCTGGATCTCCACATAGCTGAGGGTAACTTTGGAAGGCTCCATCACCAATGGTGTTTAATTCCTCCTCATTGAAGCTGGAGCCCTTTCTTCTTGTCCCTCAAACATCTTGGGGGCTTTGATTTGGAAAGAAGCAGCTTGATGGAGGAGGATAGTTATGTGGTGTGAGGATGGCCCAAATGACTAGAAAATGACAGACTTCCTGTTCATGTGTGTAATTTCCTGTTTAGTTCAATGAGTGAAGATGTCTCTCATGAAAACTGATGTCTCTGCCTTGCATGCAGATGTCTCACCCTGAGGTTCTGCCCCACGTGTGGGTTTGGGACCTTCACATGCAGTTTCAAGACTCTGCATTCAGGAGAGAGACCTCCACAGCTGGAAAATGGTAAACATTGGGTAGGGGAATAATAAAGGGACTGGATTGTGATTTGAAGTACTTACAATTTAAGATTTTAAGTGTATGTGGAAATGCTTGTATATATTAAGTGACTGTTTTAACTTTAGTGATCAAAGGTAAAAGTGATAGAATGATTGTAAAAAGGAAATGTAAATGTAATAGGAAATAGAGCCTAGCAAGTTTGATTGAGACATTATGGTAGTACAACAGTGTTGTCTCGGGATGGTATATGTGTATGGTGTAATAGTCCACCATACATCATTGGCAATATATTGTCCAACAACATACCTGCATAAGTTCATTAACCAGACTAGCAGCTCAAGTGAAAACTGTATTAAATAGTTGATCCTGCACTTGTATACTCTGACCCATGTTCTGTGCCCCACCCTGGGAACCTGTTTTTGGCCATAAATCATAGGCAAAGTCTATATGTAAGCCCTGCCGAATGGCGATGTTGTGCAATATGCAACAGGCTTTGCCACCTTTGCATTTCCTTCGGTTACGGTGCCATGGTGATAAACTGTTGTACTCTTCTGATGATGTACATCACTACCTGATACAATTAATGATATTGGCATGTCAGAGAGATGTCTATGGTGTTAGAATTGACCCTTTGGAAAGGCCAAGAGGTCATGAAATGGAGTGCAGCCAGTATTTTGACAATGGCAGTAACAGCCTGGGAGCAGGCTGAATATGAGTCAGCCTCCTACTACTAGTCTGGAACGATGTGAAGGATCACTTCTGGTGAGAAACAGTATCTGGCAATCACTGTCTCTCTGATCATGCCAAAGATGCAGATCCTTTACCTGTAAACCGTCTTTCTCCTCTTCAATTAATTGTTCCTGAAAATGATGGACAAAGCTACAAAGACATTTATTGGCATAAGTGAAGGCAATACCATGGACATGTGAGTTAATTTTTTATGTGGTCAACCTGCATGTGATCGGTTGATGTTGCAATGTGTTTTTCCTGCAGATGGGAGATGGAGTTGAGAGTCTCTCTATGCACTAATCATTTTCAGAATGGATTACTCCAATTCCCTGTACCTGGGCCTTCTGGACAAACTAATCAGAAGACTCCAGCTGGTTGAATAGTTGGCTGCTAGGCTGCTCCTCAATCTTCTCAGGCATAGCTCAATCACAGCTAAACTAAAAGATCTACACTTTATAAATCAACAAAAATCTCTCCCTTCACCCTTGCATTACCAGTTGTAAAACTTACTATACAATTATGAATTTTTCTTAAAAAGTTACATAAAAAAATATATCACAGGCTATTAAAACCTTGAAAAATGTAAACACTTTACCATTTTTTTTACTTTTTGTCTGTTATTATTTTGTGCCTCTTTTATTTTCTAAGTGATTGCGTTGAAGTACCTGTGAGTGTCCATGTGTGGTGCTTGACTCACACCACGGCTGCTGCAGAGTACACTTTTGCTTGTTTTGTTACCTTTCTTGCTGTAATAACTTTAGAAGTGTACTTTGTGAATAACAATTGTCTTATTTTGTGGGTGTGGTTTTGTGTTTACATGTCTCTCAACCCCTCCTTATATTTAAAAAAACCCTGCTATTTAGTAGCAAGTTGATCCCCACTTTCCAGCTACTCCCCCTTGTCCCACCCATATTTACTTCGAAAACGTTTACCTAAGTGTGCAGAGAGCTCTGCACATGTGGCAGAAACCTCTGCACAGAAAAGACAGGAGAGGAAAAGGTGGAGGTCTTCGACCATAGGTTTGTCAATAGCATTTTGTAGTACATGAGTAAGAATTCTGTAGTATTACTTTACACACTAGAAAATACAGTGTGTGAATCTATATGTATGTAATTAGGTGACACTTATGATTTTCTCCCATCTGTAATATATTTTCAAACTTGCATATTACATTTGGGATATGTTGACGAAATTAATAAATTATTAAACGTAGGAACCAAGATATAGGGCTCCGGGATTCAGTCAGAAAGCATATTCTTGATTATTTGCTATATTTGCACCTCTAGGGTGAAAAACCTGTGTCATCTCCATTAGCACAATTTCTTTTATTCATAGTCTTTACTGCAAACATTTTTTATTTTGAATTTTGTTAACAGTGACATTATGTTAAACAACTTAATCATCCTTCCATATTGTTAATGTACCAGAAAGGAACGGCGATAACAGCATTCTCCCAACTTCATACCTACTCTAAGGAGAGAGAAACAACAGCTCCTAGTCTAGTGTTACCAAAGCATAACATCCATTCTGGAAGAAAACTGTTAGTCCCAGGATGCTCCATTTATTTGAATTAAATCTGGTAAAGAGTGTGTCAGAGGGTCAAGAGAATGACTAAAAATCCCCCAAACCCAAGGAATTCCCTTGGTGCATTCCAAAAGAAGCAGCCAAGTTGACCTGCATTTTTTATTAATGAGAATTGCTTACAAAATATTTTTTCTGTAAGAAAAATCATTTCTTTTCCTGGCAGTGAAAAGCACAACCACTATCTACAAATTAATTTCTATCACCAGGAAACCATGTTGCGGTTCTCAAAGGGTAATTGCATGCCTCAGAATGAATACACATTATATTACCAGCGAATGACCATACTATACATTGTAGACCTAACCTCAATTAAATGATCCTTTCTTTACAATATAGGCAAATCTTCATTGTCAGAATAATAGGAACATATTTAATTGGGAAAGACAGAATATGGAAAATGCATGTTGATACTAATATGTTGAACTTGACAGTAATGACTAAAGCACACTTTGCACCTAAGAAGAAGATTTCATGCAATATATATTGCCCTCTTTTAAGCCCAGCATGTTTTACATTGCACATATTCTGCGAGTGTACGCATCGTAAGGTATTGTACTTAATGCACTGAATTTGAGAGCCAGTTTAATGCATTCTGATAATACATGGGGAATTATGATTATAATCTGAGGAGAAAAGCACACCTTGAACAGTTCATTTTTCCTCATGTTTTCCTCCAGTACTCAGAGTGTATTCTGCGCATTGAGCTGTTGACAGTGCCGATATCTTTCTCCACAACCTTATAATCTGTTCAACCTGTGCGTAGAAAGAAGGTGATAAGAGACAAAGCAAGTTCTCTTATCTTGATATGTTAGGGGAGGAGGGGATTTCACAATATGTGTAATTATTTGGAGAATGATCACTGTATTGCATTGTCTCTTTAGATAGCAATTTCAAACCTTGGCTACTTAGTGGGTGTGGATAGCACTGCAACATGGAACACACATCCCTATTGCTCTGCAACATGGAAAACACGTCCCTATTGCTGAGTCTGGAAGCACTTACGAGGGAGATACTCAGGAAGGGGTGCTCGCTGGGGATCAGACCCTGCTCCTATCACAACTGCTGCCCCTCCCGCTGGATTGCCACCGGACTGCTTGAAGATCATCAGAGGGCAGGGATTGCTTTCCCTTCAGTAGAAAAGGAGGCAACAGGTAAGAAGCAAGAGGCATGGAGGCAAGGCAGCATGGGCAGCATGGACAGCATGGATAGTACGGGAGCAGGTGGGCCAGGGACACTGTCACCGCCCCATGGCATTGGGCGCAGCTGGGTGTAACGAGCAGGATTGAGGGCTGCAAGGTGCAGATGCAGCAGGTCTAGTGACTGGTGCGACTTGTACCATGGTAGCTCCTCTGCTCCCTTGTGTTCCCCACTCTTTCTATTGTCTACAGATCAGCCCATCCAACACTTCTGTCTGTCCTACCCTGTCCTGCTCAGGCATTGCCTCCTCGGTATGGGTTCTGGCTACCTAGCGGAGACCGTGAAACTTTTTTTGAGCGTGATAGCCCCGATGGGAAGATTGCTTTTGTGGATGTGAGCATCTGCCCCACTCAGCTGTGTACACTAAAAAAAGTTGACACCTACAAGATTAACATCACGTTTTTTAGTGGCATCACAGAATACATCTGCTTGCTGTTGGAGAGTGGTGTTGGGCCAAAACTCAGGTCAGCTCGATCCTGAGAGTGGGGGGAGCTGACAGAATGAGCCAGGGAGAGGTAGCGAGGAATCAGCATAGTAATAGCAATAGCACTAGCCCGCCCTGTAGCAGTCAGTAGTCACTCGAAAGCAGCTGGGCAAATGCAGAGCTGGAGCGAGTAAGTTCCATGCAGTGCATGAGGCACTGAGGCACATAATGCCTCCCCACGCTAGCATGAGTTGCACAACCTACAGAGCCCATATTGGCGATGTGGATCCTTTACGTGGAGCCTCTGGAATGAAAGCCACAGAAACACCACAGAGCGCCCAGAGACCTAGCTGGAATGCACATGCTGTGGTTTTTGCTTGCCTTCCCAGGCCTTTTACAGCAGCCCGTGGTCTGTTCACCTTCTATGCGTGGTCTGATTGTGGTGTGAGTTGCCCCCCCCAGGTAAGCTTTAAGGTTTGAGACCAGTGTGATCCTAGGTGTGGGGCTTGTGCTACGGGTTGGCTAATTTGCTTTTGAGTGAGGCACGGGTAAAGTGTTGGTTTAGAGTATGGCAGGCTGTGCTTGACTGGATGGTGGGTCCAGTGCAGCTTGTGAGGCTTGTGAGATCTGTGAGACCTGTGAGACTTTCATATTTGTGAAAACTTTAGAATCTCCAACTTTTGGGTGTGGATCTGGCTTTGGACTATGATTGTTCACTTTACAGTCCCTGCATCATGACCACAACCGTAGACTGATATCACAGATAGGTATCACACCATCTTATGGTATTTGTCCCACCATTGCTCTGGGTTTCACCTATCACTTCAGCTCCCCTCTTTTGTCACCTTTAGGAACTGGAGAGCGAGAATGCTGGGTTAAACCTTGCATGAAATTATGCAACCACTCACCAGGCATCATTTGTAGAACTAAAAGGGATTGCGCACCAAAAGGCCAGAAGCGAAGAAAGAAAAGACTAAGCGCATTACCCTCTGGACTAGCCCATTGATACATACTAGAGCAAGGTCAGCAAACAATAAAAAGGAGGCAATGGCCAGCCAGATTTATTTAGAGGATGGGATCAATAACACGGTGACGACATCTCAACCTAGAGCTCTAGTGCCTGTTTGAATGGCGGAAACACTGGAAACAGCGAGAAAGAGATGGTTTCTCCTATACGCTCGTGTCATGATCCTGGGCTAGCTCATAGTACTCCACTGGAGCAGCAGGGTACAAAGACTGAATCCCAATTTGAAGATGGTGCAAAGTCATTATTCAAGAATGACAGCAAAACAGAATGGTGGCACCAACATTTATCAGCAAACAGTGTGATGAACTGTTCTCTTGAACATCAGTCAAGAGCAAATAATGAGATGAATGATTCGTGACAATGTTGCATGAACAGTGTCTATCCAGAACAACATGTGTGGAAAAATCGTTTTAATACAGTGGAGGCTATGTGAAGGGCATTAGAGTTTCAATCGAACAAATTTGATATTACTATCTCATTACTTGAGCCCTTGGCTCAGTATATTGTATCCATTGATTTGAGCTTTGAATGACTTTATAGTGCAGTTAAGAAATAACTTGCAGGTGCACAGGCAGGGACACAGCCAGGGCAGCGTAGCTGTACACATGAATGGCTGAGTAACCCAATTCTAGAAAAGCTAACATCTCTTCGCTTTGTCCTGTCAACCTTGGCTCACAAAACAAAAAACTTGAAAAGCAATCTGAACATAGCAGAAATCCAAGGTGAACCTGACCAGGCCTGCAACATCATCACGGATAACATAACTGGAGAACATTTCATTAAAACCCCACAACCCCTCAACCCATACCCACCCTAAACCCTAAAATTACCGTTGCCACCCCAAAACCCATACCCCCTAAACCCTCAACTTACCTTTGCCACCCAAATACCCAACCCCACCCTAAACCTTAAAATTCACCCCTGCCACCCAAAAACCAATGCCCATCTCAAAACCCTAAATTTACCCTTGCTACCCAAAAACCCATACCCACCCTAAACCCTAAAATTACCCTTGCCTCCCCAAAACCGACACCCACCCAAAACCCTAAAATGACCCTTGCCACCCAAAAATCCATACCCACCCTAAGCCCTGAAATTTCCCTTGCCACCCAAAAACCCATACCCGCCCTAAAACCTTAAAACCCATACACACCCTTATATAAAAACACTTAGGGGCTGATTATGATGGCGGTCGTAGGCACCTCCGCGGTGCTGGTGGAAAACGTCCATTTAGTTACTTCGGAAGGGGCGATCGCGTCCACCATATTACAATGGGCAAAGCTAGCCCATTTTCCGTCTGTCACGGTGTTTCCGGATCCGCCAGAAATTTCGTTCCTCAATGGTGCCAGAGGGAGCCAATAGAGAAGGCCCGCCGCGCGGAATGACGTCCCGACCGCCAAAAATATCACGATGTGTCAAACAACCCATCAGTATGCAGTGGAAAAACAAGCACATCTGAGATGGCGGAAGCACAACTGTGGAGAGCGAAACTCGAGTCACACACACCTCTACACGTTCCTGCCGTCATGGATCCTGCTCTATAAGCCTTTCCGCTGCTGTACCTGATCCACTACCAGCAGATAAGAGGCCGTCGCAGTCAACACCAGAGGCAAGTGCAAAACATCTCCCCGCATTCAACCCCTGTACAACACCAACACACAACGTTCGCGCTGAGATATGTGTCCTGTCCACATCGGACATCCTGGTGGACACAGGAACATATACCATCTTCAAAGTACCCATGTCTTGCAGGTAGGCACATTGTCATCTCAGCATCGGGGGCACCCATCTCCATAGAAACAATGGCATCTAACCCGGGCATGGTGGTCACATCACAGCAGCGGTGAAGCGGTGCAAAAACTTGACCACATTGTTGCTGAAGTCCAGCACATTGTCCCAGGCTAGCAAGATCCTCATAACAACCTCCACCCCAAAAAATATATGAAAGAGCCTCCAGTTAGCACAACATGTCTGCTGCAAGGAGTCATGTGCAGGCACACTGTCTATAGTGACATCTCAGTAGGATCATTAACAAATGTATAGCAACAGGAGTGACGGATGAGGCAAGAGTCTCTTTAAAGGGACAATATACATCATTGCAGTCAAATAAGGGTCAGTCCACATACAAGGTGGAACAGAGGAGGGCAGAGCAAACAGGGTGTGTATGGGGAGTACACAGTAGTCCAACAAGGTGTTGGCTGAGTCAGAGAGCCATGGTATATGACATATGAAGATACCCACCACTGCCACATAATCACAGTTCAGCACACACCCTAAGCAGGCATTGCCAGGCTCATCACATACAATGGCAGACCATACCACATAATGACAGACCAAAACATGCAACACTGTAGAATTTTTCAGACTCAAACAGCAAACTCCAGGTAAGCACCAGTGTGCATTTGATTCACTTGTGTACTGCTGCACAAAATGACCCCATGTGAATATGTCCTGTACATCAACAACACTGACTACACTGCCAGCTTCACAGAACACCTCCACACCATAACTCAACCTCAACAAAGGTAGCACTAACTATAAAGTATTGAATAAATGCCAAAATTTCAGGAAGAGTCCATCTTGATAGCAGTACACTCTGACCTGAGACTCATGACAACCCTCCTCTTCCTCACATCTGCCTTTCACTCATGTGAATAAATGTGAGTAATTGAATAAATGAAGATTCACTGTGCAGATTACCAACCTTGGAACAGGTCAGCCTGCATGTTAAGTCCTTGATACAGCTCACACACTCTAACACTGCCTCATACACAAACTATAAGTCAGCAGCACTGTATGATAACAAGTAAACTATCCAAAAGTGGAGGTCACAGTTCAGGAAATGCATGGAGAAATGACTGGCACCATATGTAAATTGAATTTAAGAGGTACCACATATCACACTACACCTAGGACATCAATTATTACTAGTGTGGCACAGAGATTACAAATGTATGAAAGTTATCATCTGTGCAGTCTCACTGTGAACCAGCAATGCAAGTAATGCATTGGACCAGAATGAGATGACCTCTCATAAGCCACACAGTGACCAGCCCCTCATCTGTATTAACTAATATGACATGTTCATACCACCAGCACAACACTCATGGCTCACAGTGACATTCCCTGACTGTCAAAATTAACTATAACCTTCACACATACTCCTCACCTACCCATCTTCCCCCTCACTGCTCTACACCTGGGACTATCTCTGATGAAGGGGAAAATAAGCTCCTATGAGTACCCTGGTACCCAATGCTACACCATAGTGTGCATCTAGAAATGTCTGAGGTCCACTCAAGGATGTATGATTGAATGTTGAACTCAATGCAATAGCTAAATACATGTATCACAAACCACACCAAAAGAAGTCCAACAAGCATGGCCATGTGCAGCAAAAGGGTGGATACTATGCAATGTGATCCCAGACCACCCTGAAACAGATAAAAAATTCTCCTCAGGCAAACTTCACAGACAGCATAATCCAACCTAATCTAAATAAGCATAAACAAATGACACATATAACTCCAAAGTGTGTGTTAATCCAGACACATAGGCCAATACAGCCATAGACACTCCACCGATTACAAAGTGAGCATGGTGTCAGTGTGTTGCACAAGCATTCCCACGCACAACCTTGAAAAGTCACTGTTCAAAGATAGGAGGCCGTAGCACAATGGTGCACACAAAATAAGCTAATACACAACACTCCACATAGCCAGATGTGACATGCACACAAGAAATGCACAGTACAAATACAACACCCATCTGAATGCATCCAAAAACACACACACCTCACACACAGTGTCCAGCAAAAACAACATTACACACACATGGACCTGTCAGTAGAAAGAGCCAACACAAGCCAAACACTGTATCCTTCAACAACAAATTCGTAACATATGCACATCCAAACACATCCCAAAGCAATCTCATTTGAACATCAGGGGGACTCACACCTGGCAAGGACAATGCAACATACACTGACAGCAGTGCATGCACAGTAAGCAGTGACTGAACACCACTAAAACCAGTGTCAGACATATCTGATTTCACCACTCTGAACTTGAACATCACAAATCATCACAGTACACAGATCACTTCACACTCAGGATGGGTAGCAGTACCTCAGCAAACAGATATACACTTCTGCTATCACCTACTCCTGCACAACTCAGGGAAACACATATGCATGGAACAAGACTAGAGGACTGTGCTGGAAACTCATCTGTACTGTAAATGAGCAACCACTACTGCAATCTAGTTGGACTCAAATAGCACATGATAACTTGTTAAACAGTACTGAGAGGGACAATGGTTCTGGACACAGATCATTCTCCCACAGTATAGTGTCACACAATGGAGTGGTGGGGAGAGTCAAAAACTGGCATGGCATGGAGGGGAACAGTTTTTGACTGAAGTGGTGTATACATTAGTATTGTACAGGTGAGGAGTGTACAGAGCAAAAACACATAGAGGAGTAACTCACAATCTGTAGGCCTCAAATGGTCTTCTTGGGGCTGGTATGACTTTGAATACCACATAGGGGAGTAGATAAAGTGTAAAGTGACATCAATGTATGTGAAAAGTCACATATAATGTTTGTTTGCCAGAGCCAGTCAGCACAGTGAGAACAAAGGTAAGCAAGAGCCATGGCTGATCACAAAACTCACAACACAGACATTACAGTGACACACTCTGCATACTCACAGATGATGCGGACAAAACAGTAGGTGGACCCAAGGACCGCGAGGTCACACAGACAGACTGCACATTGCTCTGGAAACAACTCATACATGTGCACAAAATCTCCAGCAGGTATCTGATCATGTAAACAAACAGGCACTCATCAACTGGATCATACATGTGTGTAAGGTTCATGCTCAAGGGCACATACACATCAATACTTCAGCTAATGACAGGACAATCACACTGTATGAGTACTCAAGCGCACACATTCAAATGTACCCATGTGACTATGTAGTGATATTAAGAATGATATATTGACCATTGGCTCCATTTGGCATAATTGACTCCATTTTCTGTGCTGACTCCATCTTGTATACCAGACTCAATTTTCTGTGCTCGCACGTAGCTGCAAAGTGGGGAGGGGATATTTTCGCTCTTCACTTGTTTTCGCTCCTCACCGATCAGAGTGAACTGGAAAATGTTGTGTGGGATGCATGCTTGGTACCTTTCAGGGCAGAGATTGTTGTTGCCAGCGGAATGAGTGGAATGTGCAGCTCTGTCTCGGAGTCAAAACACAGGGGCCTGGCCAGCTCCTCTCTTGACCTTGACACAGACCAGTACGGTCAGCTCGGTTTTTCATAACAGAAGAAAGGGGAGAGGTTTCTAGAACCTTCCACTCACGTTGAGTAAAAGATATTAAAAGGCGTGAAGTCTTCGCGTCCAGATGGGAGCTCATTTGTGGAGTAGACGTACTGCCACAAAAAGAATCTGGATTTGAGTCCCGATCGAACTCCTTCCTGGGCTGTCGAAGGGCTCCTCCAGCTTGAGTTGGCAAGGATGTTGCATGATCGATCGGTGAGGTGTTACTTACTTTGTGTATATAATTTCTAAGTTTCTTTGCTCTTTGCTACATGTATATATACTACATGTTATTCTGGTTTTGTGCCTAAGTTACTTGATATTTGGGATTCTGCATTAACTGATATATTTTGCCTTCCTTTCCAAAATATTGAATTAATAAACATATGTGTGTCACTTTAAATGCACCTGAATTTGTTTTCTTGCCTCGCCTTAAGAGAGTGCTGGGTCTTGTTTTATCGCCTCGTCTTTTGGGAGTGCTGTTTTACGTGTGTTATTTAAAGGTGCAGCAGTACATTTGCCTCCTCTCGGGAGTGCAGGGTTTAGGTGTGTCCTATTGTGTCAAGTTACAAGCACGACAGACTATGAAGCCAGACATACACAAGATGACTACACATCTAAACTGGTGTGTACACATCAAGATAGATTCCACAGATATGACGGACCCTGTCCACCCCTCAAGTCATCATGTAAATAGAATTTGCTGATGTTGTGGTACAGCATCCAAATATGACATGTGTACAAAAGTAGAGCCCCGACAATAGAATGATTAGGACAAGAGTAGACCATCACAGACAAGCATCATGGCGCCATCAAGCCTCTGAGTCAATAAGCACAAAAGTTGCAGTAACCTCTGGCAAACTCTTCAAAAGCAAATCAAGTAGATGCCAATGTGAATGTGGCATACAGAGCATGTAACAGACGAACATATACACATACATTGCACTGCAACATTAGCAAGGCCAGCAACAAAGCTCAGAACATAAATAATATTTTTATTACATAAACTCTGTATCGGCATCAAAAGTGCAAAACATTAAGGCCAGCGGCCAGTCCAAATTTCAAGTCCGCACATGTGTGCTTGAAAACTTGCGCAACAAACATGCAACACAGTCCACTGCCATGGGAATCACCCCAGGATAGGGGCATCAAATGGGCAGTCCAGGCACCACTCAGGGAGGAATGGGGTGTGAAGGGGGACTTGGCTTCAAAATTGGGTGGAAGTTGAACTGGGAGGGGGCTGACTGTCTGGGCTAGTCAGAAGACTGGACCTGGGAGGGGGAGAACTGGCTGAAGTAGAGGGATCCATGGATGTGGGAGCTTGAGGGCTGGTTGGACCGGGTGGAGTTGTGGCACAGGGAAGCTGAGACATGCTGTGTGGAGGCTCAGTGGCTGATGGTACATGTGGAGGGCTGGGTCTCAATTGTTTGGGGATCCGATATCCCCCAAGTGTCTTGCCACAAGTGAGAAGTGAGGTGGCCCCAACAGCCTCCCTCTTCCCCGAAAGTGTAGCAGGTGGTGGTGGTGGATCTTCCCGTGGGAATTTGCAGGACCTGGTGGTACGCTTGGGTGGGGGTGGCCTTTTCCCCTGCCTCCCCTGTTGTGGAGGTACACTCCCCACTTTGCTCTCTTGTCCACGCTTCACAGGGGTGGGAGTGGAACTTTTGGGCGAAACAGCCCTCTGAAGGGGTTTGGGTGCAGTTGTGGCAAGCACCAGGTCCACGGCAGACAGGGCAAGTGTTTGTGTGGCTTTGGGATCAGGTGTGGGGATGGGAGTGCGCTTGGAGGGTGAGGAACGTGAGATATGCAATGTGGATGCATGTTTTTTTCCTTATGTCTCTGAGTGTCCTGTGATGGACTTGTTGTGGTGTGGTCATGTGTGCTCTTTGTGTCCTGTGGTGATGGTGTATGGTGTCTTGTTCACTTGGAGTGCTGCTGTTGTGTGCGGCATGTGGATGACTGGGTGCCTGAGAGCTCTGGTGTATGTGTGCTCTGGTCAGATGGGGGCACTGGGAGGGTGGTTGCGGAAGGGACAGGAGCTGGACTGTGAGCTTGAGACTGCTGAATGGCTGCCGTCACTGTGGAGGACAAAGACTGGACAGTTCTGTGTAGGCCACCCACGTCCGAATGGATGCCCTCCATGAACACAACAACCTGTGACAACTTGTTGCCATGATCATGGAGGCCATTCAGGAGCACAGTCTGACCCACACACAGCTGCTGCAAAATATCTATGGCCTCCACACTGAGGGCAGCAGGGGAAGCAGGGGCAGTGGTGCCTGGGGGAAGGAGACTCTAACCTCCTTAGGGCAGCGGGCTCAGAGAGCACTTTGGGGAGCATCAGGGAGGGTGGACACACGACCGGGTGTGGTGGACGAAGATGCAGATCTTGAACTTCCTGTGCCCACCAAAACAGAGGCGTCACCGCTGGAGTTTGAAGATGTGGAGGTTGGTGTTTCCGGACAGGAATCCTCCAGGGTACTCCTGTCCCTGTCCGAGGCGCTGGTCCCCTCTGTGTCACTGTACTCCCGTGGACCAGTTGTGCCAGTAGCTTCCCCAATGGTGTTGGGCCCCTCTCCTTCCCTGCCCTCGGTAGATGCTGCAAGAGACAGAGACATAGGTACAGTAAAGTGGCATCCTCACAAACATTATATGCAATACAAACAGAAATACTTGGACTGAAACTCCCACATTTAACTACTCCATGTACTGTCTGCATATTATACATTTCTGCACTCATCAGCTGATGCATGGAAACATGCTTAGTGGATAGTCATGCTCCATGTTGCGTTGACACAGCCAAATTGCCATGCATGTGTCTACATTTCAACATCACATACTATTGTCTGTAGGCACACCTACATGCCTGCAGGTAAGAGAGCTACACATCCAAATATGTTGTGTTTCTCACACTTGAAGTATGAGTTCACAAAGTGAAACATATCCATTGTCCAGTGATATTACCTCCTTAAATCCACTATGTTGGGCACTGAAGCACAACTACAGTTGTACATTGGTGTCAACTTTGTAGATGTATCAGTTACATGGAAGTGCACAGCACACATCTCTAAATGCACACTAACATGATGCTCACTGCTGTTCACTGCTAGTTGATGTCTCTGAGACTCACACTGCTGCATATGTCACATGAACACATATTTTGTGGTGATGAAGTGCAAATAAGCCCCATGTACCAATGTAGTCACAAAGACAATGCACAATAGCATGATAAGGGCAATGTAATGCAAGGCCTTTATGTGTTGTGACATGTCACATACCAACACCATTCCAATTGCCTGACAGGCCATAATTGATCCAAGGCATGAGAGTGCCTTCTGTAGATGACGTTGTGAGTTGCCTCCATTAGGACAGCTAATGTGTGCCAATACCGAGGGTCTGGCAACTGACATCCCTACGTTGTGCTGACTGATGACTTCCATTACACATCAATGTGCCAAGAATTCACTCACTGATTAAAAGCAGTAGCCACAACATCACCATGCACTGATGCATATGGACACCCCTCCACAATGCACACATACTGAGGACTGACACTCTGAGTAACATTTGCTTCTTTCAATATAAAATTACAGTTCAACACCTCACTCACATCACAATTTGCCATACCCACTGATCACATCCAACCATGTTAAGCCCTAGTGCCAAACCAATCTCACAATAGCCAGGTTTAGCTACATTGCATCAAACTTCCATAGTCGAACCATCCCAGTCATGTTGCCATATGCACAATCGGCAAATGCAAATCAGCCAATGCATCACTGCAATCATCACCATCTACCCCATCAGCACCTGTGTGCGCTTGCTGTCACTGTGGCAGGAAATTACATCATGTGATGCCATGCTGCTGATATTAGGCTAAATGTTTTGCATTGATGTTGTCATCTGTATCATTCAGAAAAGCACAACCCATGGGACAGGTGTAACTCACTGCACCCTGAGTCCACATTTGTGCATGTCTCTAGCCACTTACACATCATCACATGAGCACACTATTGTGGTAGCCACACAGCACACACAAGCCTGACAAGTGTACTGGGCTACATACTTCACACAACGTCTTTTCCTGTGTAGGAAGGTCTCAGTTCGGACAACATTCACCAAATGGTAGATGAAAACGTGTCAAGGCGACTTGCTATGACACCGTTAATGATTTTGTCACATGAGAATTTAAACGTTGTACACATGCTGAACCTCTGCACTCACCACTGAGGCTACTTAGTATCGATGGCATCACACAAGAGACATCTCAGAGGTCCTGCATTGCTCTGGTCTGCGATTCATGCAGTCACTCATACCCAAAGTCACACTTTGCACAATACTCACCCCCAACTCGCTGCTGTTATGGCCTCAAGCGTCCACCCAGCTCTGGCTATGCCACTGCCAGGATGCGGGTCAATAGTGGGGTCATGGTCCGGCATGCCAACCGGCCACTTCGAGGGACCAGCCCCAGCGTCATTTCTGCGATGTTTTTGCTGAGGCGGCATATGTCATCCCACCTCTTGTGGCAGTGAGTATGGTGTCAGTTTGAGACCCCCAGGGCCCGCACCTTGCGGGCGATGGCCCTCCATATGGCCTTACGCTGATGGACCTTGAGCTGTAGGCATGGTAGACAAGATTAGGAACTCTTTTAACACTGTGTTGTGGACCATTGTGTGCCAGGCCAGGAGCATATATACACATACCACACACATACATCAATGGCAGCAGAGGCCATAGACCATGTCACACACTACACTTGGAGCAAGTTTGCAGATTCAAATGGAAACATCTATGAGGATGGACAGACTACCTGTCCATCTCATACACATGCACAGTGCCAGCACAGAGATCAAGGTGAAACAGGCCCTCATCTGTTATGCACTATGTGAGTGAACATTACAGACAATACACTGGAAATGATGTGTAGTGGTCAGACTCACTGTGTCTTACACTACACAACCCATAATGTCCTGGACCATTGCATAGCTACACGTGTCATGGAGGTGACAATAAGGAACCTGATCGTATATTCTCTCCCTCTTGTCACAAGGTGTAGGCCTGTCTTGTGTATTCCTCAGACCTCTAATTGCTTCTTCATATATAGGAGGGTGGACTACACATATGTTTTTCTAAGTCATTTTAGTGATGTGGCCATGATTCAGTGTGCATTTTCTAGACAGGCCTGAGGGCTTTTCACTGACGCAAATAGTGGTCCATCACAAGAATCACATGCATTTACAATGAGAATTATAACACAGTGCATACAGTGTGAGACTCTACACATAATGGAACCAAAAGAAGGATGTCATGTCCACTGTACATTTAGCAGACGTGTGAGAGGTGAGTTGCCATGAATCTAGACAGACACAGGCCTTTTACTCTTGTGCATACTGGACACATCTCCATAGGGTCACTGTCAAAGCAGTACACACATTAATCAGTCCCCTTCCAAATTGACAGATAGCATCTCACTAATGATCATATGTACACTTAATGAACTATTACATGACATGTCACAGGGAATCTGTGTACAGAGTGAGATTTCCTCAAGTCAACAGTGTAACTGTACTACTGCTAAACCACGTTAGGTCCATATCATCATTGCATGCAGTCAGGGATCGGGGGAATAAGGCTAGACACCCCATTGACGTGAAGTCATTCTGCTAGGCAGTGTCTCACACATTTACATTACCCATTCTGAGAACAACATGTGTGATGTTTGGCTTTCATGGAGATGCACCAGTGTCTATGGTGCCATCCTCCACACATACTCAAGTGCAACAACGTGTACCTCATGTATGGCCCATGCTGATAGCAAAATTCTGAATGCATTAACATTGGCTTGCACTCAGAGGCACATACTAGTGTACCGTCATGTAGTGTGAGCATTCTGAGCAGTCAAAAAAGTTTACACATTCACTTACCGGTACCTCTGGAGCACCATATAGCTGCACGTACTGGCCAAGGACCTCGTGCACCAGGACATCTGGCTCCTCTGTGGTGAACGGACGGGCCCTGAGGTTCTCAGTACGAGCCATTACTGGGTCCAGAGATGATGTACAGCAGCAGTTGGTGGGGATGAATGGCAGGCAGCAGTGTCTGTGGGCAAGTGTCAGGTGTGGCTATTTCACAGACATATATAGGCCCCTAGGGTTGTGCCAGTGGTACTCTGCTGATGTAATTGGTCCGCCTGGTTTGCATCATTCAATTGTGGCCAATGCCTGTGACCGCAGTGGCGGAGCACGCCTACTGCGATGTTCAAAACTGAAATGCACTACTGTGATGGCGGTCCCCATTGGCTGCAATGTTATCCGCATAGGCGGTGTCACACCGCGTGGGTCAGGATGTCTCTACCGCTATCCTGCCTCATTCAATTGTGCCCAATGCCTGTGACCGCAATGGCGGAGCACGCCTACCGCGATGTTCAAAACTGAAATTCAGTACCCTAATGGCGGTCCCCATTGGCTGCAATGTTATCCGCATAGGCGGTGTCACACCGCGCGGGTCAGGATGTCTCTACCACTATCCTGCATCATTCAATTGTGGCCACTGCCTGTGACCGCAGTGCCGGAGCACGCCTACCGCACCTGTTCACACATTGTGTATTTCCATTCTCGCTTTGCGGATTGCATCACTGATCCCAACACATTTACCAGAACTAATTTCAGCACCTTGTGAAGGCTTTTGAGAGTGTGACATTTAACTTGTCTGCCCACAGATGTCATAGCAGTACACATGTGATGAAATGCATTGGTCTGACCGTACTCCCATGTAATTTTCATTCATGTGGGCTTGTATACAGATGTCATGTTGATTTGCTTATCAATTCTGTGAGCACGTATTGTGCATTTATGTCTGTACGCAGTGCTGTATTTATATGGATAGTTGTCCAGATTACACTCACTGGGCTCATTTTGTCATGATGCTGTGCTTAGTGGGACTCAAGTTTGAGGTTGTGCAGTGACAGCAGCTCCATACCACTCAGCATTGATGCTGTTAGCCACATGTGCTGTGTCAGCTACCCACTGGTCTGGGGACACCTGATGTAGCAGTGTACCATATGCCATACACATAGTCTGATATTGATTTGACAGTAGTTAGTATGTACACCCTGGCTACCTGAATGACAACAGTAGATGAAGGGTTCTATGCAGGTGCATTAAGCGGGTTCAACAGTTCTATCAATGTTGTGGTTGTCTGAGTTAATCTGTAAGCTCCTTACCCACATCTCATCTTTGACTCATTTTTACATGTGTCCCCTGCCACAATACGTAGGAGAAGACCACCTGTGCATCGGCCTTTTCCAGACCTGGTGACAATGGAGGATATCGACATCATTAAGAAATTCCGTCTGAATCGGCTTACCCTTCAAGAGCTATGTGCTCAGTTGGAGTCCCATTTGAGGCCTCACAGAACATATCCAACAGCTTTGACACCAACAGTAAAGGTGATGGCCGCCCTGCATTTCTTTGCCACTGGCTCCTTTCAGTACACGGTGGCCAACGCAAGGTGGGATGTCTCAACCTATGTTCAGCATGGTGTTGCGTGATGTCCTTTCCGCATTGTTGACCTACAAGGACAGCTACATTCACTTTGCCAAGAGACATGAATTGGCAGATGTGAAGGGGGAATTTTATGACCTTGGTCATATTTCTAATTTTGTTGGAGCCATTGACTGTACCCACATTAGCCTTGTTCCACCACAGGCACGTGAGCACATCTACCATAACAGGAAGCATTACCATTCAATAAATGTGCAAGTGGTATGCCAAGCGGATCTGATTATCTCCCACGTACATACTGCGTAACAGCATCATCCCACAATTGATGGAAATGTGCATCCAGAGCGGGCGTGGCTTGTTGGTGAGTGAGCTGTGTCAAGTAATGTGGTGTATGTGTGACATGCTGGTCTCCTGAAATTGTTAGTTTACATTGTTGGTCTGTGTTTCTCACAACTAGGTGACTCAGCGTATCCCAACCGGCCTTGGTTGCTGAGCCCATTGAGGAATCCAAGGACGTCGGGCGAAGTCTGCTTCAATGATGCCCATGGGAGGACACGTCGTGTAGTGGAGTGAGCTTTTGGACTTCTGAAGGCTAGATTTCGGTGTCTGGACAAGAGTGGTGGTGCACTACTCTACTCTCCCCAAAAGGTGTGTCAGATCATAGTCGCATGCTGCATGCTCCACAACCTGACCTTTGCGCAAGGAGATCCCCCTGATTCTGGACGATGATGATCAGCAGGAGCCCCCCGCTGCAAATCCACACATGTCCAGTGACGAGGATAGTGGTGAGGAGGAAGATCTTGACTTGCATCAACAGCTCATCAACAACTACTTTCCTTGAGTGTAAGTTAGCATTGAGCAACTATGACTGTTTCAGTTTGCTTTGCTGTTAGGGACGAAGCATTAATGATGTTTTGGGATGCTGCCTGTTGTTAGGACACTACTGTGGGGTACTTTGTGCATCACTGTATTTGTATTTCCACTTAACTGATGTCTATGTTGATGCTGTTGGTTACTGTTATCTGATATGAATCTTGTACAGTGTTGAACAGTAGTGTATTGTTGCTGTGGTGACATCATATGACGACTCAATGTTATCTTCTTGTTGTGTCGTTCTAGGTCCCTCCGCCCCATCAATGGATTGTCATAATCTCAACTAGTGGTACACTGAAATTTAAGTTTACATTGTACTTACTCTGCTGAACATATACATTATTCAAAGGCATGTGTGTTATTTGTGTTTATTTTCATGCATATGGTGTTTAAAGAAAAAGTGGATAACATATTGATTGTGAATACAGATTGTTTCAGTTGTCAGTGATGGTAACAGAGAAAATTAGAGTAGTAACCACAATAGTGTAATTCCACAGTCCAACAAACTCCTGCCATCAACATGGCAATGTGGGATTGGATGATCAACAAAGTCAATGCTCAGTGCAACACTGGTGACATCATGTCTGGCTCGGTGACCTGGCTTGTGTTGGTGCTTGCCACGTGATCCTACTGTGGTGTTTCTCTGACGTCCCCTCTTGCGTTTGGCAGGGGGGCCTCTGCTGCAGGCTCAGAGGTGTCTGAGGAGTCACTGTCTTACAGCTCACCCCTCCCTGTGGCCGCAGCTGAGGTGGTGGGAGTATCAGCAGACTGGCCACTGTAGAGGGGAGCCATTATTTGAGCAGCATGTATGTCCCTCAGAACACCCATAAGCTGGCCCATGAGATCCACAAGTTCCCCCATTCGGGTGTCCATGGACCTCTGCAGCAGGCAGAGCTCACACAGTTCCTCTACAATCTGGCCCATCTGTCCCTGGTTCGGTTGATACGCACCAAGGACTCATGCGACTGTGGCCAGGGCTTCAGTCTCAGTGTCCTCCTGTGATTGTCTCCCACTTGTCCTCCCACCTGCCCTGCTGACACGGACCTGTGGCGTTGGCTGTCCACGCACCCGCACACTGTCCCCGGCATCCTCGGCGTGGTTGTTGGTTACCACTGAGCTAGGGACAGTGTTGCAGGCAACGGTGGTGGGATCACTGACAGAATATCGAATACCACAATATCGACCTACAAGAATATCGATGTCAAAATATCGACTACCAGAATATCTACTTCCTATCTACAAACAGGTAAGTACAAAAATATCGAGTACAAAATATCGTAGTAAAAAATATAGTCTGCCAAAATATCAACTTTTTTAAATGTATTAAAAGTAATATAAAATTAATTAGATAATAAATATAATTAAGTAAAACATACTTAAAAATTAATAAAAAAGGTTAAAATTAATAAATATTAAATGTAATGCCAAATAAAAAAACATGCATTTTTAACTTTCTTTATATATATTCACTTAATAATATTAAAATATAATTAATATTTCTATTTAGAAAATATGAAAAACATAACTAAAAATATAAGTACATATATATATATATAAACCATTAATATAAATATAAAAATAAATTATATATAATAACTTAAAACATTAAAATAAATATTTTATTTAAATTTAATATTTTACACTACATTAAATATAAAAAAACTAAAAACATCACATAACGTACAACATAAAATTACTATTCCCACTCCAGCAAGTAGTACAGTAGAGAAACTGTTGGTTAGCGGGTGGATACAAATTACTATTCCCACTCCACTGAGTGCAACAGTAGGGAAAGTGTTGAATAGCGGGTGGGTAAAAATTACTATTCCCACTCCAGTGAGTGCAACAGTAGGGAAAGTGTTGGATAGCGGGTAGATAAAAATTACTATTCCCACTCCAGTCACTGCAACAGTCAGGAAAGTGTTTGATAGCGGATGGGAATAATATACTATTCCCACTCCACCAAGTGTAACAGTAGAGAAACTGTTGGATAGCGGGAGGGTAAAAATACTATTCCCACTCCAGTGAGTGCAACAGTAGGGAAAGTGTTGGATAGCGGGTGATTAAAAATTACTATACCCACTCCAGTGAGTGCAACAGTAGGGAAAGTGTTGGATAGCGTAGGGGAAACAATTACTATTCCTACTCCAAAGAGTGCAACAGTAGGGAAAGTGTTGGATAGCGTAGGGGTAAAAATTACTATTCCCACTCCAGTGAGTGCAACAGTAGGGAAAGTGTTGGATAGCGGGTGATTAAAAATTACTATTCCCACTCCAGTGAGTGCAACAGTAGAGAAAGTGTTGGATAGCGTAGGGGAAACAATTACTATTCCCACTCCAAAGAGTGCAACAATAGGGAAAGTGTTGGATAGCGTAGGGGTAAAAATTACTATTCCAACTCCAGAGAGTGCAACAGTAGGGAAAGTATTGGATAGTGGAGGGGTAAAAATTACTATTCCCACTCCAAAAAATGCAACAGTAGGGAAAGCTTTTGATAGCGTAAAGTTACAAAATTAACATACTTATAAATTAAATCATTTTTAAAAATAATTTTTTTTTATTAATAAATTAACAATAAAATATTTGAAAATACCAATAATTAAAAATCTAGGGGCCCATTAGGATGGCGGGCGGAAGCCCCACAGCCGTGCTTGCGGATGGAAAAACCACCAGTTACCGTCCGGCCGCCGCAGCCCACACGCCCGCCCAATTAAAATGTGAAAAGTCAGCCAAACACCGCCCGTAAGCAAGCAACGCTGCCCGCCATCAAAGTGCGCCCATTCACGTAGCGGCGCGGCCCAATGGAGACACACCGCCCGACGGAATCACGTACCGCTTGGCGTACAAATTACGATGCCACAACCAAACAGCTCCCCCGGCTAAGAGACACCGCACGTGAAAGCAAGGCGGAAACCCGACCGCACAGTACGGATACCAAAGAGGCGGACCTCCCGAGCATGAATCCAGCACTGCAGGCCCTCCCCATGCTCTACCTGATGCAGAACCTAGGAGTCAACGCACCGCGGAGACGCAAGTAGGCAGACACACAACAAGGGCACGCAAACACCTCACACAGTGCAAGTGCGGTAAAACTGTACATGGCCCCCCCCCGACACCCCTGCGTGGACGCGACACATCCACCACTGCACCCACAAATGTCACATCGGGCAAATTGTAACAATTCGCAACAACCGGGGACACACCACCTGGGACCAGGAACTAACGTCCCTGTCACGGCCCCGCAGCGCAGCGCCGACGACGCAGCCACACATGCGCACAACGCATAGGCCAACGGCAGCGCCATGTATGTGCCGCACACAAACAACACACGGTCACAACCAAACACCACACACACCAGCCCCACCCAGAACGCACATGTCACGTGACAGTCCTGCCACAGTCATGGCGCCAACCGGCAATTCACTGTTGCCAACCTGACGTCACACAACTGGCCCGAACATGTCAGTGATGTCACGCCAAGTTAGGACACACCCCTGTGTGCAAAACATGGCGAAGCACACAGCGGCGGCAACATCACCCAGCAGAATATGGACCCCGTCGGAAAAAGCTACGCCAGTACCACACAGAAAGACCGATACCACCCTACACCCAATACCAAGACATGCAATACGTAACATCAAAGATCCCGGGGACCGACAACAGGTGGCTCCAATTACAACACCCACACACAAGGCCCAACGCATAGCGGAAACGCAGCGTGCAGCCCACACACGGGAGAGGAGATAGCACTGAATGGCCTTCCATACCCACACCGAAACCACAGCTCAACTATTCAAGCAGGACAACACAGTCATTATTCCAAAAAAGCACAACACAGGCATGCAGAGGGAACCGTCCACTGGGCAGATAGCGCATAACACGAAAGAACATTCCGAAGGGAAAAAGAAATGATACCACTCCCCATGTGGTTCACATGCAAGTTATCGGGAAGGAGTCAGACACCACTGACCTTGACCATTCATAGAAGCATGTGGGATGAGGGCCCGTGTCCTTCGCACAAGCCACGATAACCCAAGCCCTGCCACCCTACGACCATAATAGAATTCCCAGCAACGTCGGAGGTTGCACTCTGCAGACTGTACAGACAGCCGGAGCACGCCATCACATCGCCCTTCAGCAAAATGGTACTTGCACCACACCTACCCAACTACGCCGGACAGATGAAGCTGTACAAACATTACCTGATACAGATATTGGGATGTGAAAATCTGGCCTTGCTGAACGTAAGTTACCGACTAACTTACCGCATCGCATTGTTCAGCTGCGTCATCCCCGTCTTCTACTGTCGGAGGTGTCCTTTCCACTATCCTGTGGATTTATGTCTCTCCAACCCTGCATGTCCAATGGCGGACCTGGTACAACTGTTCAACCCCTGGACGTCCACGACAGGGTCTGTTCAGCCTATGGGGGCATGGCGTATGTGGCTGCAATCGGACCCACACTGCAATGGGACCACTGTGCCTCCACACGACGGATTCTGGATCACAGTTTCATCGAATGTCATCCAACATGTCCCATCATGCTCCTACAAGGGACAACTTACGACCAACACCTTGACAGCCACCATCCGCTACATTGGATGGCATCCATGTTTACCACCAATGCCATGGAAGCCCTGCTGGAAGGTATCGCATTCCTGACAACCTGTCAATTCGTCGGGCCCCGACGCAACACCCCAATTGAACAATGATGTCCCACACCGTACCCATGCCTGGCATCCGCACGGACTGAGCAGTTACCAGTACAACAACTATACCACACAACCTGCAACTAACACCACACCATCAACTACACTGCCATGACATCGGATATTTTCGGGACATGCACTCTGTACCTCATCACATCCAGTAACTCTGCATGAACAGGGGGAGGCAGAGGCATGGGATTCGTGTATGGCAACCACATGGACATAACTGCACGTACATCAATGCCATAATATGTATCCTGCGCCCATGAACATATGCACCGGCCAGTGGACAGTAATCGTTCGGCTGTAGTATGTGAGAGCTGTCACCTCACCTCCCTCTGAACTTCCGTGCCAGGACTTTTGCATGGACAACAAGTGCATCCCCCAACAACATGACCCCAGTGACTGTGTCATGTCCAGTAGCCACCACATTGCAACAACAAGTGGGACGCCGTTGCATGCACGTAAGCCCATGCCCTGATGTCACCTCCACGCACGTGTGTATGAGTAACCATAGCAGCAAACCTGTAACATGGAACTGAGATGTACAATGCCCATGATGTCAAGCGGTCTGGTAGGCGAAATGTATACTGTCTGTGTCAAAGTTAGCAGCTCCACAGTAATTAGCAAATGTACATTAGCACAGCAACGGCTAAGCAGTTGTAACTCTGAAGCACACATCCCACAGTCAACAACTGATGACATGTACCCCTACACCCTATGCTATGTGTAATCATGCTGAGTATATCCTCCACATGCATTTCGCTGCCAGTAGTGTCCACTATACTGCATCACAGAGGACATAAGTCCTAATACATGGCTTGAAGTAAATATGTGTCTCTGCTTATTCATTCCACGAGTACGAATGAGAGAGGATGAGAGTGTGTGAAGTACACGGCAGTCGTGAGATGACCATGTAGTCCACTGTAATTGGATGTCAACGCAAATGAGTAGCACAACTGTGGAAGACACACATGTGTCATGTGAAGCAGGAGTTACGCTTGGCTCAGGTGGGTGGGTGTGACGGGTAGGTGCGAACATGCAATGTTGAAACACGCTGTGTTGGGAGGATTCCGGAACAGTACATTGCTGCTCTCCTGGGAATTTGTAAAGACCACCTGTCTGGGGATGAATGTGAACTCGTGTGTGCACAACAGGCGGGCACACGATCAATGCTGCATCAGGTGTAGACGTCGGCCCACCCTCCGTGGACATGCTGGATACTGCTGTGCGTCTGCCAGGCCCTTGCCAAGGCACTCACATCCCCTGTCGACCAGGTGTATCCCCAACATTGTCCACCTGCACAGGCAATCCAGGGCACGGGATGGCAGTGGAGCATGGTGGGTGAGATGTCATGGCACGCTCCTCCTGGACACATCACGCAGGCAACACATCCTCAATTAGTAGTATGGCACAAGTCTAATGGAAGTAGTGGGGGACGCACACATCACGAGCAGGAGTGACGTCACGGAAGGTGGCTCGCACCATCTCACTCATTGCCTATATCCCCACACACGTTACATGCCATTGCAACAGAGAAGCCAGCGCATGCAGAAGCAGCTCCAAGCTCGCCCCGAGAGGCCAAAGAGTGAATGTGTGGGTCCATGAGCTCCAGTTGGACGCGGCCTGGGCCGCTAGGGCAGCTACAGCCTCTGTGTGTTGCAGGTGGTGTATCCGGACTGCGGAGCCTTGCATGCATTGTCAATGTTGCCCGGGTGTCGAGTCGGGGCACCACGCAGGTGGATGGCGTCCCGCCACTTATTATGCCGCGAGACAGACCACTTGTTCAACTGGACCCACACATACACTCCTTGGCCTCTCTGGGGCGAGCTTGGAGCTGCTTGTGCATGCGCTGGCTTCCCAGGTGCTAAAGCATATATTGGTGAGCGAGGGGAGGCCATGAGGACAGGGTAAAATATGACTGTTTGACTTCCAGTCAGTTCAAGGAATGACCCTGATGTGGACATGAAAAGACGTGTCTCGTGTGTATTGCAACTAGTAGATAAGCCGATGAACTTCCCATGTCTTGCATGTAGCCCCGCACCTAGCCCCGCCCACTCTACACATTGAAATGAGTACCAGCACTGACTGGGGGTGATAACCATTGGACAGTCTTGTGTAGTCCACCCACGCGTACATGTGGGCCCTCCATGATCCATGTCACCTGCGGCAAAGTGATGTCATGGGCAATGACGAAAGTGAGGAGAGCTGTCTGCCCCACGCACAGATGGCGCATCAGCTCAACAGACCCAGCACTGAGGGCAGCAGGGGTCACATGTGCAGGGGCAGCTGTGCCTGGTGTGAAGGCACATGCATATAGACAGCACATCGACCAATGTGTAGTCTGCCCACATCTACTGTCCATTGTCAGGCGGACCTAGCAAAAGTTCACAAGGCAACACATCTGTGTTGGTGTACCCACTGTGACCAACACTGCGCAACAACCAACGTACTCGCCCTGCGCATGGCCCACCCCGCAACGGTGGTCACATTCAGTGGCACTATCTCACATACACATCCCTTTCACGAGGCATGGTGTGACCAATGTACAGGGCTGAGTTTGCGCTCATCCGGAGAGTGCTGAACAGGTGACACATGTAACCCACTAGTCATTCTGTGTTGTCACCTACTGGCATTGTGCAGTCAATGTGCAGGCCAGGCCTGCTGGGACTGAGAAGGGCAGCATGGCCCCAGCCTGACATGCACACGAGCAACAAGTGCACTGAGACCTGCATTGCCAATTGTTTGTGTCACTGGATGTCTGACATGAAGTTGCCATGTACCACCACTCGGGAGGGACAGACATGTCAAAGCGCCCGAGAGCTCACATACCACTGCCACCTGCAGTCAGCATGGTGAGCTGTGCATGTTTGAACACCACAGGCTCTGTCTCATAGTGCTGCGGATCAACGACATGTGTGACCTCTACATGCACTCCTACACACACTGCAGTTGTCTCTCACACACAACTTTCGCAAGGAATAGCCATGTGCAGTGTGCGTGGAGCTCGGAATCCAGGATCTCCAGCTCCTCGCTGGTGAGTGGACCTGGACATATCCTCAGCGTCATCCACGTGTAGGTGGAGAGGTGGCAGCAGCAGGTGTTGTTGAGGGGTGCCAGGCTGCAGTCCCAGGTAGCTGTGGTAATGCCGGTCTCACTCACACATTCACATAGCCCCCTGGGGCAATTTCAGTAGGTCCAAGCTGCTGCAATTTGTGCACCATGTCTGCCAGCTTCAATTGCAGACGATGGCCTGCTCCCAGCTGGCCCGGGACGCTTACCTCCATGGTGGAACACGCAGGGTGCAACCGCGAGGGTCATTGGAGTTGGCCGTAAGGGCCTGGCCCATGGTGGGTACAGTCCGCTGATGCCATGTGCACCACACAGTTTAATGTGCGCAATGCATCTGCAGGTGTGGCCATGATATGTGTGTGGGTGCAGGTCCACAATGGACGGGGCCACAACATGCTGTGTGCATAGGCAGGGACAGCCAGTGGCCAGCCTCCACATGTCTGTTGGCATATCATCATGTACACATTGGCATGGGAGCATGGGATATGCATATGCACACACATGCCATCTTCCACTATGTACATCTGCCACTTGGCACGTGCGACGTTACGTGTCACTTGTGATGTGTATTTGCAATCACACAGCTGTGTTGGCATGGAGCTGTCAATGTGTACACCTGTCAATGTTTCTGGAGATGTGATCCGTACAGTGCTGTACATAGGGTGCAGTAGGGACATCACTGACTGTCTCATATCCCCTCGTGCCACAGGTCCCACTTGTTTTGGCCGCTCAGCCTGTGTCCATAGCGTTGTTGGTGTGTGCCCTACACACCCAGCCTCGGAAGCTGTGTGATGCACAGCAGCTAGTCATGTTGCCGTGGTGTTGCAGCTTTCCGAATATGCAGTCTGTTTCCATCAGCATGCCTTACAAGTTGTTAAGGCCTAACTCCCCATGTGCATGCTCATGGCAATGGTGTGTGTCACTGCCCATTGCTATTGGTAGGGGACCTGTGTATGTGTATTGTGGCTGTGCTGTCCCTACTTGTCAGCTGTTCTGTGATTCAATTGCTTGGTCAGTCAGTTCTGATTTGTGTATGTGAAAATGCCCTGTGGCGTGTTGCCTTGACATGTGTCCACTTCCATCTTTCCTAGGAGGAGGCCAAACATACATCGCCCCTACCAATTGCTATCGGCCATGGAGGATGTAGAGGTGATCCGGAAGTACCGTCTGGACCGACCCACCCTGCATCACCTATGTGCCTTGTTGGAACCCCACCTCCGTCCTCGCAGGGTGTATCCTACTGCATTTACCCCCACGGCTAAGGTGATGGCTGCACTGCATTTCTTCGCCAGTGGGTCATTCCAACACACAGTGGGCAGTGGAGGTGGGATGTCCCAGCCCATGTTCAGCATGGTGCTGAGGGATGTACTGTCAGCTATGATGCTGTACAGGAACAGGTACATACGATTCCCCAGGGCTCGTGAATTGGCGGCAGTGAAGGGTGATTTCTATGCCCTTGGACGGATCCCCCACGTTGTTGGTGCAATAGATTGCACCCATGTTGGCCTTGTTGCACCACAGGCCACTGAGCACCTCTACCGCAATAGGAAGCACACCCACTCCCTGAATGTGCAAGTGGTGTGCCTTGCGGACATGGTCATTTCACACGTGTGTGCGAAGTTTCCAGGATCGGCACATGACGCGCACATCATGCGCAACAGCATCCTACCACGTCTGATGACCAATCTGCAACGGGACCGTGCTTGGATTGTTGGTGAGTATGTGGAGTAGTGTAGCGTGCTGGCTGTGCGATGCTGTATTGTGTCCAGTTGGAATTGCAACGATTCTCTGTGTCCCTCACACCCAGGTGACTCTGCTTACCCGAATGGGCCCTGGCTGCTCAGCCCATTACGACATCCTCGTACCCCAGCTGATGTCCGCTACAATGAGGCACATGGGAGGACCAGACGTGTGGTTGAGTGGACCTTTGGCCTCCTCAAGTCCAGGTTCAGATGCCTGGACCGCACAGGGGGCGCACTGGCGTACTCCCCACAGAAGGTGTGCCAGATAGTAGTGGCTTGCTGCATGCTGCACAATCTGGCTATTCGCAAGCAGATCCCCCTAATTGTGGATGACGGAGATCAACCAGGGCCCCAGCCTACAGACCAGGACGGGTCGAGTGAAGAGGACAGTGGGGAGGAGGAAGCTGTGAATGTGCGTCAGCAGCTCATCGCCCGCTACTTCACTTGACGGTGAGTGTCCATGTACGACGGCTGATGTAGCTGTAGTTGTGCAGGTGTATGTGTGCTCTGTCACGGAGGCCTTTTGTTCACTGAGTGCTGTGTGTCAATGGTCCATGTCCAGGTTAGTATGCCACTGACAGTGGCTGTTGCATTGTGCCCTGTTGCTGTGTGAGATGTGTGTACATTGCTTGTAGTTTGTGACAAGTACTGTGTGATGAGTGTGTGACACACTCATTGACTGTACTCTTGTTCTGTTTTTCACCACTAGGTCCCTACAGCCTCTCCTGTCCCATCGACATACCACACAGCAGATGCATTTCTGCTCATGGTGGCGATTGCACATCGTTGAATAAACCCAGGACACATAATGCAGATTGTGATCAAGGTGTATTTATTTACAGCGGTGACATGTGATTGTGTGCAAGGTGATGACAAAAGTGGTGCATGCTGTGACAATGATTTGACGGCCATGGCTGTGTGATGGTCAAGGTGTACCCATGTAGTTCTATGTCCACAGTCCAACAGACACATGCCATTCACATGGCAGTGTGGGGTAGGATCGTAGTCCAAGTCAGTGCAGTAGGTGGTCAGGGTGGCTGGCTGACTCACTGGCGTTTGGTGCGTGCGAAGTCCTCTCTGGACACCTGTTTCCTCTTCGGACGGCCCCTTCCACGTTTGGTAGGGGGTTGTGTTGGTGGGCTGCTGGTGGTGGCTGAGGACTGCTCACTCGCTGTGGACGCAGGGGAACTAGATGTTGCACGAGCCTGCGCCACAGCACGTGGTGGCGGCGGTGGTGTGGCTGGCCTTGCTTGGGCCCTCCCCCCACCACCAGCTGGCCCATGAGGTCCACAAGTCGGTCCATACGGGTCACGAATTGGCCCATATGGGCGTCCATGGACCTCAACACCCCAAGGACCTCCCGCGTGTCGGCAGCCGACCTGGCCCATTGTCCTTGGGCCTCTTCATAGGCCCCAAGGACTCTTGAGATTTGCGGCAGGGCTTGGCTCCCAGGCTCAGATGGCGTTGGCCTGACCCTGCTCCTCCCACCGGTACTGCTGCCACCGACCGGCCCACTCGCCACATTGGTCAGCACGGTCCTCTGTCTGGCTCCCAGGGTCGAGCACGATGGGCGTGCCACCCCTTGCGCAGGTGCTGTGGCCAGGGATGGCGTGGTGGTGGTGGTGGTGGTTGTTGCGGCGGTGGTGGTGGCCGCAACGACCGTGGCAGCAGGGGTCTGTGACTGGTCAGCAGCCCTGAGTGATGTGTTGGTGGGTAGGAGGGGCCCTGGGGAGCGGTTGGGCCCTGCCACTCCAGACGGGCCTGGTGGGTGGCCCTCGTCCGAAGAGGTGTCCAGGTCTTCTACATCCGTGAGTCCGGGTCGGGGGCTTGGGGGCTGGCTGTGCTGGCTGCTGTCTCCCTCTCCAGCATCCAGCTGTTCGGCACCTGTGGGGAGAATGTGATAGGTCATTGTGTTGCACCTAGCAAAGTATGTATTGGTTGTCTGACATTCACAGTTCGTGCACTGTCGTGCACAGGTTTCCCAGGGGCGTGTGTGTGGATGTACGATGTGTGTATGCGTGGGCTAGGCAATGGTACTGTGTGATGTGGACATGTGGCATGGGACGGATTAGCAATGCCGATGGGTGTGTGTTGCTATGCTCCTACATTTTGTGGCTCGGGTGTATGCGGGCTCTTGACCCATCGACGATGGTGGGTTGAACTATGGTTTAGGGGTTCAAATGGAACGCTTAGAAACGCAGATGGCTAAAGGGGTACAGCCCCCTCAACGCTTTTGAGGTGAAATATGGTTTAGGGGTTCAAATGGAACGCTTAGAAACACAGATGGCTAAAGGGGGTACAGCCCCTCAACGCTTTTGGGTTGAAATATGGTTTTGGGGTACATACTGTGAGTCATGGGTGCAGAACGTGACATGTGTACTGGCAACATGACAGTGCATAGACGAAGGTGTGTGTCTGTCTAACATACCCGGCATATCTGCTGACTGTCATCATTTGTGGACATTACATTTGTGGCATTGTTGTGAGTTCATGCTTGTTGTGTGCCACACGACATATTGCAGATGGGCAAAACCCTTGGTGTGCGTGCTGCCCTCGGACATGTGCATCAATGCAGTGCTCTTGGGGTGTTGACTATATTATGTGTGTTGTTACTCACAGTGTGACGTGCGCTTCAGTCACTGCAGGCACATGATTTGTCATGGGCAGGTATCTCTGCATGACTGCTGTATGAGGGCCAGCTGTTCGGATGACATACCTTCCATGACACTGGGGCTGACAGATGAGATGGATGATATGTTGAATGTGCACTGTGTGCCTGTGTGTTTCATGGGTCCAGTGGTGTTTGTGTGCAATATTGTGGTTCCACGCTGTTACTTCTAGTAAGGTTTGTCTTACATGGGCGTTGTTGTAAGATGTGTGGGTGACAGGCAGTGAGGACTACATGGACAAGACTTGGATGGTGTTGCTGATGTGTGTGATGGGTGGCACAGTGCCTGCCGTGTGGGTCTGTACTCCAGTGGGACTTGTGCATGCAGACGTGGCTCCTTAGGTGTTGCTGTATCTGTGATGGGTCATGTGGGGTATGACTCTGTGATACATGTCCGTGTGCACATTGGTCACATGATTGTGACAGGGAGCAGTGCTCCGTGTTCCTCTGCTACGTGACATGTCACATGTGTCAGTCGTAATACTGTCCTCATGCCTACAGACACCCCGCCCTGTACTGTCTCCCACCTACAGGTTGTTTTTGAGTGCGCAATGCAATGGATGCCACATGGTTATGGGCGGGAGGGGTGCTCCATGTTGCTGGTCTGTGGGAGTGGGGGCGGTGTTGTGAGTTGTGGTGATGGCCTGACACCCACAGGAACCCCTGCATGTGGGGTGAGATGTCTACCTGTCGGATGCAGGTGTGCACTGCAGTGGCTGACGCATGGGTGTGGGGGGTGCTCCACCTTGATGCGCTGTGGGACAGGGGGCCTGGTGGCTGTTGTAGTTCAGCTGTCCCCCTCTGACCCACTACCTTTGTGTTGCGGCTCCTTACCTGTTACTTGTCGGTTAGTGCAGCTATGGCTGACACATGGGTGTGGGGAGTGCTCCTTCTGGAGCTTCTGGAGTACGAGGGGACCTGGTGGGAGTTGCGGTGCTGGCTGACTGTACACATGCCCCCATGGTTATGTCAGTTGGTAGGTTTGGGCTGTGTGTGTGAGTGTCTGTTGCATGAGTGAGTGATGTCTTGTGTATTGTGTACTGGACATGGGGGTGTTTGTCCCTCGGAGCTATGGCATAGTGGTAGTGCATGTGAGTACATAGCGGTGTGCTGGTATACGTTTGTTTGTACTTACCAGCCTCGACTCCCCTGGTAATCCGGTGAGGATCTTCGGATGTATTATGACTCGCACCTTCTCCTCCCACGCCTTGAAGGTCTTGAATAGCGCGGGATTACCTCCGCCAGTCCTGGCAGCCAGCTGCTGATTTTTGGCCTCCTTCTTCTTGACCACGCATTTCAGGTCGTTCCACCTTTTGTTGATTTCGCCTCTGTTGCGTGGCACGTTCCCGACTGCATTGACATGGTCTACGATCCTGCTCCACAACCGGTTTCTGGTGGATAGTGGTGTCTGTTGGACCTGGTTGCCATAGATTTGTGGGCGCACCTTGACGATCTCGTCGACCATGACCGTCAGCTCAGTGGAAGTGAACTTGGGCATTCTGTGTGATGCCATGGTGTGTGTTTTGGTGTTTGTGGTGCTGGTGCGGTGTGTGGTGTGTGATGTGCAGGGGGTTTGTGGGTCAGGTGTTTGGTGGTGGTGGTGATGGGTGTGATGGGTGCGTGTCTGTGGTGTGCTGCTGTCCTTTCTGTCTCGCTGTGTTCTGTGCTTTCGTCCTCAGTTTGTAGTGTTGCAAGGGATTGTGGTCTGTGAAGGAGCTGCTTTTGTACTTACCTATGTGGGTGTGTCATGATGGTCTGTTGTTTTCAGGTGTGTTGTGGCTGGTGTTCTGGGATTTGTAGTTTATTTGTTTGTCCAGGGGGATGTGTTTTCGGGATGTGTACTGTGTTTGGGTATTTGGGCGTGGGTTGCTGTGTGGACTTGTTGGCCATGTTGTGTGTGTTTGTTTTTGTCCGCTGATGATTTCTGTGCAGGGACGTGGCCGCCTGAGCTTCCGCCGTGTCCATTTCCGTCACTGTTGTTTGCGCTGGCGGGCGGTGTATTTGTGGATTTACCGCGCTCATGTCGGTGCGTACCTAATTTCACGGCCGGTATCTCGTTCGTCAGGGCGGGCGGTTTTGGGTTGTCGTGCGTATTTCCGTCCGTGGCGGGCGGATGGACTTGGATTCGGACATGGGCGGGAGGTATTTTTTGTGTATTTTCCGCCGCGGGCGGTTTGCGGCTCTCGCCATCATAATTGCTCGGTCGGTATTCAGACGGTGTGGGCGGGCGGATTTCTACCACTATGGTAGATGGCGGATTTTTTACCGCCTGGTATCGTAATGGACACCCTAGTAATTACTTTAATAACATTAAATTACTTCCCACCCTATTACCAAATAAACACACAACCCACTACACATAAAATTCACATTATTAATATAATTAGCAATTAACCAATTCATATAAATTAAATACCAATTATTAATTAATCAACAATAAATAAATTATCAATACCAATTAATAATAATTAATATAAATAAATTAACAAATATTAATTACTGAACAATAAATTAATTATCAATACCCGAAAATTACAATTATGAATTACTCCATTACATTTAAATTACTTCCCCCTATTCTTCTAGAAACCCACAACACATTCCTATAATTATTAATATAATTTATATAAATATCAATTAATTAATTAATTAAAATTTAATTACCAATTAAAAATTAATTAACTATAAATTAATTATCAATACCAATAAATAAGGATTAATAATTAGTTAATTACAATTAAATTACTTCCTACCCTATTCTCCAATAAAACCACAACGCGCTCCAATTATAAATAATACAATTAATATAATTATCAATTAATCAATTAATAAAAATTAATTACCAATTTATAATTAACACTAAATTAATTATCAATAACAATTAATATATTTATTAATTGATTAATTTTATTTAAATTACTTTCCACCCTATTCCCCTATAAACCCACAACCCGCTACGGAACTAAAATACGCAAAAATAATGTAACATAAAAATCATTACTTTTAAAAAATTCCAACATACATTACATTAATAATATATACTTTTAACACATATACTAACACTTAAAACACTAAAAAAAATTGATATTTTCAACAACGATATTATGACTAACGATATTACTTACTTCGATATTCTGACAATCGATATTACTTACCTTCATGTCGATATTCTTAACCTCTATATTCTGTCCACTCGATATTCTGTCCACTCGATATTCTGCATTCGATATTGTGGCCACTCGATATTTAAAACTCGATATTTTGAGTGTATACCGCGTTGGTGATGGTGGAAGTGGTTGCAACACATGTCGTTGTAGCAGGGGTCAGCGTAGTTGATTTTGCTGCTGTGTTGAGGATGGTGTTGGTGGGGACAGTGAGGCCCTGAGACGGAGTGTGCCCTGGCAGTCCTGATGGGCCAGGTTGGTGCTCCTCATCCAAGAAACATAGAGAATCGGCATCTGAGAGTTCATGTTCCGGGGGGGGGGGTAGACTGGCTCTGCTGGTTGGTGGTGGTCTCGTCAGCTGTTGATTGCGAATCTCCTGTTGAACAGAGGTTAGATTGTCAGCATGCTACAAACACTACACAACTTTGGTGAGCCTGTTTTGGATGTTTTAGTTGTGAATACCAAACTTTTTACATTACAATCACTTTGTATTTATACAAGTTTTTCAGCATTATGATATGATGTAGAAGTACATACATGACTTGTTAGCAGGGTGAAATGTAAATACCAACCATTTGACTTGTGCAGATAGTGTGTTTGCAAGGACATGTCATCATCTACCAACTTGGTACTCATCCACTTTGGTTTAGGCTGGGATACAATTTGATGAGATTCTGTTTCATCTATGCTGCAACTTCCTAATTTCTGTTGGTAATTTTGATTTGACATCATGTGGTTTGTTTTGTTTGATGTGTGTCCATGCATGTTTTGTGTTCATATGTGCCTTCATGCTTTAATACAATGGTACTTACACATTGCACTGTGTGCATTGGGTGGTTGTGCCCAGAATTGATTCGCAGTGGACTTTGTGTTTCTAAATGATATTTATGTGATATTTAAGTGGGCTTAGCCTTGTGCGCACTGGATGTGACATATGGAGCTGTACAGAGTTGGATACCAAGTGAAGGATATCATGGTCATATAGCTCCATGCAGTCTGAGAAGGAGCATAGGGTGCATGAGCTGACTACTTACCTGTTAGGAGGTACTGTGTAGGGAGATGGCTGCCACATGGCTTCTGGGGTGGTAATAACTGTGTCTGATGGAGGACCTGAAAGGGTTAATGGAGTGAGTCAGATCCACTCCCCCACAGGGGTGGGGTAGTGTTCTATCCTGTTCAGGGGTGAGGCAAGAGAGCATGAGATGGCTACATACATGTAAGATGAAGCAGAGGAATGAAATGGCTGCCACATGGCTTTTTGGGTTGGGGGAGTGTTCCATCCTGTTCAGCTGTGAGTCAAGGGGGCCTGGTGGGAGTTGTAGTGCTGCCTGCCTGTCCCCACCCCCCTTCCCTGTTGAGAAGGCTACCTACCTGTAAGGTGAAGCAGAAGAATGAAATGGCTACAACATGGCTTCTGGGGTGGGGGAGTGTTCCATCCTGTTCAGCTGTGATCCAAGGGGGCCTGGTGGGAGTTGTAGTGCTGCCTGCCTGCCCCCCTGGTGTGAAGGCTACCTACCTGTAAGGGGAAGCAGATGAATGAAATGGCTGACACATGGCTTCTGGGGTGGGAGAGTGTTCCATCCTGTTCAGGGGTGAGGCAAGAGAGCATGAGAGACTGTCCTACAGTCGGCGCTGAATGGAACCGGGCCGGGAGAGAAGGGGCGCCGATAACTGCTCGCGATGGTAGTCCCTGCCAACAGCGGGAACAGCCATACCCATAAGCAGGTTCTACAATCCAGGGGAGGTTTGCAAGAATCTTTGGATCTGGATTCATCTGCATTTACGAAACCAAATAAGAAAAGAAAAGCAAAATGATCAGATCACAGACAACACGCTTTAGTTTTGCAACCCAAAACCTCCTGAGTGGGGTTTCGCCCCTGACACATGGACCAGAGTCTGCATACTCTTCACGCCGAGTGAGCTTAGACCTGCTGAGGAGAGACGACTGCCGGAGTGATGGATGTTGATGCGGGCGGCGCTTCCCAGTATCACTCGGATTGGTGCCGCTGACTGAACTATGACGATGCCCCCCGGGCGGAACCCATTTATGTTTGTACTGACTGCTGAGCCCGAGCAACCATGGCCGATGCCCGGTGGAGCTGTTTAGGCAGCTATAGAGGAAATTGGCTTTAGTTTCACCCCCTTGGCCGTCACCTACCCAGCCGGACCTTGGGCAATGTTTTTCCTCGTCTCTGCTGTGCTTCCTTTCCCTCCCATGCCACCTCCCTCCGTGATCATGTAGCTGCCTCCCCCTTCCTGCCCTGCCTGACTTTTCCTCCTACCCCCTTGTCTCAATCTCCCCCCTACCTACCCCATGCTCCAAGTGACTTATATCTGTTTTTATTTTATGCTTTTGTAACTGATGTAACTTCTGTACAACTGTTCTCATGTAAAGCGCTCTGATACCTCCGGGTCTAGCCAGCACTATATAAAACTCTTCAAATGGCTACCTACCTGTAAGGTGAAGCAGAGGAATGAAATGGCTGACACATGGCTTTTGGGGTGGGGAGGGTGCTCCATGCTGTTTGGGAGGGAGGCCAGAGTGCCTTGTGGGAGTTGTGGTGTTATTGTCAGGTCCCAACAACCCCCTCCCTAGTGAGCTGACTACCTACCTGTTAGGAGGCATTGTGTAGGGAGATGGCTGCCACATGGCTTCTGGGGTGGGAGAGTGTTCCATCCTGTTCAGCTGTGAGTCAAGGGGGTCTGGTGGGAGTTGTAGTGCTGCCTGCCTGTACCCATACCCCCATAGAAATATGGCTACCTACCTTTGAGGTGAATCAGAGGAAGGAAATGGTAGATAAGTGAGAAATGTGTTGTACAGAGTGTGTTGTACATAAGTGCATTTGGGTCTTGAAAGTGTGGCTCTATGGTTGTGCAAGACAGTACATGGCAATGTGATGGGATACATTTGTTGGTACTTACCAGCCTCCACTCCCCCAGCTATGCCTGTGAGACTCTCTGGATGCAGGATGGCAAGCACCTTCTCCTCCCATTCAGTGAATGTTAGTGGTGGAATGGGAGGGCCACCGCCAGTTCTCTGAGCCGCCTCATGGTTCCTGTTGGCACGGTATTTGACCCTGGTCTTGAGGTCATGCCACCTCTTCTTGATGTCATGCAGTGTGCTCAGGGTGGTCCCTACTGCATTGACTTTGTTGACAATCCTTTCCCACATTTGATTTTTTTCTTACAAGTGGGGTCTATTGGACCATGGTTCTAAATAAATGTGGTTCTACTCTAATTATCTCATCTACCATCACTGACAACTCATTGTCTGTGAATTTAGGCATTTCTTTCTGTGACATGGTGTATGCTGTGCAAATGAGGAAGAAGTGCAGGGAGTAAGGTGCTGGTGGAGATGTCTGAGGTGTGTCAGGTGTATGTGTTGGAAGTGTTGGTGTGTGTTGATGTAGGTTGGTGTGATGGAATGCTGTGTAATATTTTGCCTCTACTAACAGCTTTGGTGTACGGCCCTTCAATGCTGTAGTTGTGCAAAGGATGATGGTCAGGGAAGGGGTCGGCTTTATACTCTGCTATGTGGGTGTGTCAAAATGAGGAATGACCGTCGGGTATATTTTCCATGATGACCAGGGATTTCATTGGTTTTTAATGACTTGGGTGTGCATCATTGGGTCGTGCCAGATGTGATTGAGGGCAACGGAGAGGACCGGCACATTTGGAGGCCTATTCCTGAAGTTGCATTCGACCACCATTTATCTTTTTGCATGACCGCAGCGGTCGTAACGCAATGATCGTTATGCCTGCTCTGCCATTTCATCCAAATTTCCCATGCGGTCATACCGCGGGTGAATTGAGATTTTTAATGCATTTCCCTGCTTTTCCATCTGCCGCGGTCAGAATTTCAGTATTCCCGACCGTGGCGGATGGTTTTTTGTGATACTCCGTCTGCCGCGGTCGGATGTTACATGCATCGCATCGTAATGAGACCGCCGGATTTCCCGCGGAACATGCAGGCTTTTTTTTTTCCAGGAGCACAGCGGCCGGAGTCATTTTCTGTCCGCCATCGTAATGACCCCCTTAATACTTACCTAATACTTACATTTAAAATACATATGCCTATACCATTCATGACTTTACAATGAAATTCATTGTAAAGGCATGCGCTGTAAATGGCATATGTGTGGTAAAATTTTGCATTGTAAGGGTAATGCTTTGTAACAGCACTTGCGTTGTTACAACCAAGTTGTAATGGTAACGCGTTATAATGACTGCGTTGTAATGGTTGTTTCCCAGTGGAGCTCCTGCACAAAGCAGTCTCAGTAGATGCCTCAGTGGCCTGATTAGTGGCCGGAACTCCAAAATGACACATGGCACTAAATGGAGGTTGAGAAGGTGCTGGGATCAGAGGAGAGGCTGAAGGCGAACACGCAAGACAGGTAATATGGTTTAGTCTACCTGCATGAACCCCTCTTTTCTGCACGTCCAGAGCCTCACTGTGTCCTCGACAGAATTGGAGAGGAACAAGGGAGGCAGCGTGGTATAGAATGCATGCCTATATAAGAGTAATAGAGCACTGAGTGTAGGAAGCCGGGGTGGGGCACTGCTGCTCTAATCACCACATTTAAGAAAGTGTGACAAAAGGCAGAAGGAGTTATGGAGGAGCAACACGAAAAGAATGATATCTTGGAAAGGAAGGCATTAGCAGAGGAAGTTAAATGCTGATAAAGGAAACATTGAAATTACCAGAGATTGTCAGAAACGGCAACGGGGAAAAAAGAACAAAGACAGAGCGACGATCAGGCAACAACATCCACAAGGGATTCCCAGTAGTAGAAATAAAAGGCACACCTGGTTTGAAAGGCAAGTCTTGTCGGTGAAAAATGTTCCTAAGTTGGAAAAGAGCTCACATTTCAGATAATGTAATGCCCTCCCAAACTATATAGAGAAGGAGCCTAGCAATAAAAGACACCTGAACATTGCTGAAGGGAAGAACTATGATCGGCACAAGGGAAGTGTTATGAGCCCCAATGTACCCCAAAATAGGCCTAGGTAGTTGCACGACCTTTAACCTACATTTGTCCTACCATGCTTTACATAACGCCTTTGGTGCTCTCCTTTTACCTAGTTAGGTGCCGAATAAATGTTGTGTGGCTTTCTTTGAAAACTTGCCTCATTTATTATGCATGAGGATTCTTAGTATCATAGCAGGATTACCATCTTCTGCATAATAGCTTTGTACAAAAGTCACCACTATCGTCATACATGGCCGACAAGCCCACAGTACCATGACACATCTAGGTAGACCCCCTGAGGGTACCTTTCGGGTATATAAGTCCCACATCTTCACTGGGCAAAGGAGAGGAGAACAAGCTTCTATGCTGACACGCTGACACGAGACACTGAAGTCCCTGCCCGCAGACACTCCAAGCATGCAGTGGTCTGACATCCCTCGTGGGGTGTCCAACTTGAGACCAAGTCGGGGTCCTTCATTCTCTCCCATCAGGTTATGGGGTTGGCTCTTTCCTAGGGGGATTCTTGGCTTTACACCTACATACATGCTAGGTACACTTAGATACATCTAGTTAGGGTTTGCATCGTAGGAGTACTCATGATTATTGCCATGTTGCCATGTATCACTATCTCTATGCCTGCATATATTCATTGTTTTAGCACCATGGTAGAATTCTATCTTTTCTTTACTCAGTTGGTGCTTATAACCGTATACATCTGTTTATGTTTAATGGTTGTTGCAGCACACATATTTTATACTAGAATGACGCTGGTTCAATAAATACTTATTGAAAACGTCCCCACCGTTTATTCTATATATCTCTCTGAGAGTGAGTGAGCACGAGTGACTGAGCAGAAAGTATTGTACTGTTTCCATGATCTCTGAGAGATTACGGTTGTCATGTTCGATAGTTGCCAGAAACTATTCACTCCTTGGTAAGGTTGTGGGGTTTATAGTGGCACTGCGAGATAGCTGGTCTACAGACTAACATATCCTGTGGGGGTGTCTGGAATCAGTCTGGACACCAATGCCTTAGTTTATGTTGTCTAAACATGCAGATCCTATATAGATTTGTAGGAACTACATGACAGAAGCCCTTCTAGCTCAAAGTAGTAAGCTGGATGCAACTGAAGCAAGAAAAAAGGAGGCAGGAGTATTCCTTCTGGAATGTGAATTCAAACCCAGGCAGCTAAGCAAACTCTGGAGATACCGACATAGCTTCCAAAATGACTACTAGGAAAGATGATGCACCCATGATGAAAGATGGTCTTAAAGAATACCTACAGGAACTGCATAAGGGATGGTCTACCTCAAGAAATAATAATGTGAAGAAGGCCATCAGTGATACAATAGCAGCCTTCAGGCAGGGCACAGACCAAATGAGCGCCTGAGCAGTGGAGATAGAGTTTTTGAGTCAGGAAATCATAAATAAGACAATAAAATCAGTCACAAAGATCACAAATTTTAAGCAACAAAGAGACACACTACAACTAAAAGGTGAAGATCTAGACAACATGAGTGAGCAGGGACAATTAAAGAACTCGAAAAACAAAGGAAGAAATGGAAGGGACAAATATAATAACCTACGTCAAAACTGTCAACAACAATGTATTACAAGTCGAAGAAGGGAATTTGGTGGTTTTAGAAAGATCGTTACAGAGTGGTCCAGAGAAGAACTGGATCAACAACGAGACCTAGAGACATTATAGTAAAAACTTAGATCATTCTCACAAAAAGAACAAATAGTTTGAGGAACCAAAAAAGAGTTCTGAAAGCAATTTGGAGAGCTCTGTTATACTGATTTTGCTGCAAGTCCTCACTCACACCACACTTGAGAAATGCAAAGGCCAAGACTGCTTAGGGACGCTTTGAACAACAGAAAGATTCACTACAGATTGACAGTTACATGTGGAGTCACAGATGTAATATTCAAAATATGTAGGAAGGACTTACCTTTTTCACTCAAAACCCACAGATGGCAGAATCAATACTGGAATACCCACTAGGGATAAGAGGGGGAGATGACCCCCATGAGAAAGAAGCAGTGACACCAGTCCTCTAAGAGGAATAACAGAGAGTAAAAGTGCAAAGTTGGGGAGGTCACTTTTCTTACTTGCAAAGCCTTTCCAGGTGGAAATAAAATAAATAACTGAGCACTTGAGCGGCAATGGTGATGGAAGAACAAGAAAGCAAAAAAGGTCATGAGAAAAGATGACAGTTGCAGCTCATGGGGCAGGTTAACCCACAAGTCACAATTATCTTGTGTGGAGCCCTGTGGGGATTGTTATTATAAGAAGAGGTTGGAATTCTTTGTACATGTTATGTTGTGGACAAATATTAGACAGAATGTTGGGGAATGGGTGGGGGAACCATACAGAGTCAGGAGGAACAAACAGAGAGAGAGTGGTTATAAGGCACTCCATGATATACGAAAGGTTGAAAACTAAGGACATTCGACTTACAGTCAAAGTTAAGAATAACGCTGGGCGATGAACTCCGCTCCGCTCGCGGAGTTTGCGGAGTTTTCCGCACTCTGCGTTACTTGGAGTTTTTTCCTCGCTCGCGTTCGTCAACGTCAAGTTGGCGAGCGCGAGCAAGGAAAATCCACCTCCCGGTGAGATTTTTCCTCGTTCGCGATCGTTAACATCAAGTTGGCGATCGGGAGTATGGAAAATCAACCTCCCGGCGAGATTTCTCAACACGGGCGGTCAGATTTCTCATTGCGAGTGGTCGTGTATGCTCACGACCGCTCGCGTTGAGAAACTGTCTATTCGCTTTGAGAAAGCTGCCGCTCGAGTAAAAATCTACTCAAGCTGCAGAAAAGGAAGCAGCGCCCGCTTGCGCTGTGCATGGTGCCATTCGCGATGATTGCACAGTGCGGACAAGCATCTGGCACTGAAAATCATCGCGAACAGCTTTTATCTAACGCACTCCGCCGCTCGCGGATCTTCGCGTAGCGCGCCAGAGTTTTTTTTGCACTTCGCAGAGTTTCGCGTAGCGGAACTCCACGAACTCCGCCCAGGCTTAGTTATGAGGCTTATTTCTAATTGTTAAAGTAAAAGGATCCACACTTACCTAGTCAACTACAAAGCCCACATAGTGGCAGTGTAAGAAGTACGCTTGAGAAAAGGGGATTGTAGTTGATATAAGTCCCCAATTTACCAATCAATTGCCAAGACTTGCAGAGTAACTATTTGGGTATCAAGATTGCAACAGTTTATACTGCAGAAAATATTAATTGACAAGGAAGGCAGATATGCAATCGTGAAGGGGAGATATGAGTAGAGATAGTTACCATTGCAGTATACTTTGCATCAAATCAAGGACATGACAAATTCTTAGGGACAGTCCTAAGGAATGTTGCAGCATTTACAGAAGGGACACTTCTGTTAATGGTGGACTTTAACACAACGATAGAGGGAGATATGGGCAGGTCAAGTTGCACTTAGGGGGTCCAGTAAAGAAATGTCACAAGAGGTCAAGGAGCAGTTACGGGACTTTGAACTCATTAATATTTGGATGGTATCACAACCTGGAGAGAGACTTCTTGTTTTTCTCTCCAGAACACCACATCTGCTCTAGGATAGATATGTTTCAATCAAGTTGTGCAGTTGAAAGTGTGACTGAGGCTTCAACAACATAAAGACTTAACCTGGAGGCTAAGAAATCTTCACTTACAAGATACAGCAAATGCAGCAAACATTTCTAAGGCCATTGATGCATACTTAGAAATGAACAATGCTTTGAGAGGCGTTGAAACATTGTAAGAGACCGTTTGATAGCCATAGACTCAACAATGAAAAGAGAGAAAGACCTCATAGAAGCTAGCCTAGAAGACAAATTGAAAATAGGAGAAGCATAAACAATCAGGACAAGGCTGGACTTGAAAAAATGTAACCAATACAAGAGGGCAACTTAGATCTGTGCAAATAAACAAGGAGGATGGAAAGGGCTCTCCTTTCATTAACCCCTTAACTGCTGGGGTTTTCCTTCCTGTGCTGAGTCCTTTTTTGGCTATTTGGGTTAGTTTGTGCTTAGGTCTCCATATCTTTTTGTTCACATAAGGTATCATTGTCAAATGTGCATACTTGTTTTCCAACATCCTGGGGATTGTAAATGTACCCAGGGTTTGTGGATTCCCCTTGAGTGGACTGAGAAAATAAACCAAATAGTGCTACATTTTGAGTGTTTGGGGAAAAATAGGAAAAAAGTGCTCTGGATAAAAGTGCCTGTTTTTGTTTACTAAAAATAACATCAACGAATGGATTGCTGTGCTAAATTCACCACCTTCCCTGCTTTCAGTATTATTCAGATCTGAATCAAAAATTCTAATTTTGTACCACAGTTTTGGCATTTTTCAAAGAGATAGCCCATTTTCCTATTTTTTTGTTCTTTTAATCTACTTTCAGTTTGTGGTACAAACCAGTGTGAAACCCATGGGTGTTCCGGGAAAGCTATCGATTTCAGAAAAATATACAAAATTCAGAATTCAATAAAGGGTCATATTTGTAGATCTCTCAAGGTTTTCCCCAAAGAAATTAACTTGAAATAAAGAAATATTGAAAATGCGTAGGAAAAGACAGGTATTTGTGACAACATTTTAATCTGTAACTTTTTGTCACAAAAGCCAATTTATAAAAGCAATATACCATTAAGTCCACTAGACCCTTTTGGTGCAGGATACAGAGGGTTTGTATGTTCTCCAAGATCCGGAGGTACTCAAAGCCAACAAGTGAGCTGCACCAAAAAATGATTTTTCGTTGTGTACTGATCATAGATCAATTAATATGGTGAAAAATGACCGTCAAGGAAACCTATGTATTTGTGGGCACAAGCTAGCGAGTTTAGAAGCAGTGGCTATTTGTACATTTTTCTACTGAAAACTGACCTTTTTTCCCAATGTGCTTAGCTGTAGATTTTAAGCCCTGGATCAGGGCAGCACCTAGGGAAACCTGTACATTTTTTAAAACTTGACACCTATGGGAATCTAGGGAGCTGTGACTTGTGTGGCTCACTCCGGATTTTTTGTTACCTAGCATCCTTTGCAAACCTCACACTTTCACTAAAAGAACATATTTTCCTCACATTTCTGTTATGGAACATTCTAGAATCTGTGGAGAGCCACAAACTCCTCCCAGCTAGCGTTTCCCTGAGTCTCCCAAAAAAATGGTACCTCACTTTTGTGGGTAGGCCTAGTGCTTGCAAGAGAAAAAAGGCCAAAACGCAACATTGACAACTCAAATTTTTTCACTGAAAAATTATCCTTTTTATTGCAATGTCGGTAGCTGTGGATTTTGAGTTCTAGGTCAGCCAGCACTTGGGAAACCTAGCCAACATGCATATTTTTGAAAACGAGACGTGGGGTGGCTTGAGTGGCTCTCACTAGGCTTACCCAGAATACCTTGCAAACCTCAAACTTTGACTAAAAACACACATTTTACTCACATTTCTGTAATGGAACGTTCAGGAATTTTTGGGGAGCCACAGATATCCTACCGCCTACTGCCTGTGACAGGAAACGTCCCAAAATGCAACATGAACACATCATGTTTTTCCGCAAAAAAAAGACCCTTTTTTTGCAATGTTGGTAGCTTTGGAATTTGGGCCCTAAATCCGCCGACACCAAGAGAATCTGTACATTTCTGAAAACTAGATGCGTAGATGATTCTAGGGGGTAACTTGTGTGGCACTTTAAAGGTTTTCTCACCCAGAATCCCTTGCAAATCTCAGACTTTGACTAAAAACACACATTTTCCTCACATTTCTGTAACAGGAGGTTCTGGAATCTGTGGGAAGACACACATTTCCTACCACGTAGCATTCTCCTCAAGTCTCACAATAAAAAAAGTACCTCACTTGTGTGGGTAGGCCAAGTGCCTGGGATAGGAAAGGGCACAAAACGCAACATGGACAGATTGAATTTTTCCACAAAAAAATTACCCTTTTTTAGCACTGTGGTTAGCTGTGGATTTTGTGCTCTAGTTCAACTGACTTCTAGGGAAACCCGCAAAACCTGTAAATTTTAAAAAACTAGACCAGCATGAGAGTCCAGAGTGGGGTGAGGTGTGTTGCTCTCACCAGATGATTTTACACAGAAACCTCTGCAAACCTTGACAAAAAACACTTTTTCTTCACCCCAAACCCCATTTCTGTGAGGAAAAGTTCAAGAATCCTTGGAGAACCAAACATTTTCTTCCACCCAGCATTCCCCCAATTTTCCAGATAAAAATGATCCCTCACTTGTGTGGGTAGGTCTAGCGCCCTCGAAAGGAAAGGGTTCAAACCGCAACATAGATTCATCACATTTTTGCACTGAAAACAGACCCTTTTTTGCAATGTGAGTAGCTGTGGATTTTCGGTCCTAGCTCACCCAGCACCCAAGGAAACCTAGCAAACCTGCACATGTTTAGAAACTAGACAACCAGGGAGGTGCAGGATTTGCATGCCTCCCACCAGGTAACTTTACCCAGCAGCCATTGCAAACGTCGACCTTTCGTAAAAAAAACACATTTTTCTCATATTTCTGTGATAGAAAGTTCTAGATTCTGTAGTGTGCTACAAATTTTCTAACACTCTGAGTTTCCAAATGTCTCTTGATGAGAATAGTATCCTACTTGTGTGGGTGGGCCAAGAGACTTCAACACAAAAGGTCCTAAAATGCTACGCTAAGAAATAAGTTAGAGGGGTAGCTGTGTTATATTGGTCTGTGCAAACCTATGAACCACAGACATCGCAAGGGCTCCCATTGACCTTGGTTTGATCTGTTCCTGTTGTGGGCACTAGGCTCAGCCACACAAGTGGTGCAGCATTTTTAACAGCACAAGTGGGGTTATTCTAGGTGGTAGGAATTTTGGGGATTCCTGTAGATTCCAGAAGTTTTCATCACAGAAATGTAAGGAAAATGTGTGATTTCAGACAAGGATTGCAGGGCATTGTGTGCAAGAAAACCTCATGGGATCCATGCAAGACACATTATCCTGCTTGTCTAGGTTAGTAGGTTTGCATGGATGGCGCCATAGCACAGCCTTAAATACTGCTACCCATACAGCTTTTCTCTCAACATAGCACTTTAGGGCCTTTTGTGTCATAGTATCTTGGCCCACTCACCCAAGTGGGGTACTGTTCTCAGCGGGAGACATGTGGGAACTAAGGGTGGTAGGAAATGTGTGGCTCCCCACAGATTTCAGGAGTTTCCGTCATGGAAATGTTAGGAAAATGTGTGTGTTTTCTTTACCAATGTTTGACATTTGCAAGGGCTTCTAGGCAAAATTACCAAGCTAGAGTCACACACGTCACACACCCCTAGACTTCCCTGGTTGTCTAGTTTTCAAAAGTGTGCAGGTTTGGTATATTTCTCTGGGTGGCGGCACAAACAAGCCCCAAAATCCACAGAGAGAAAACAGGGTGGTTTCTTGTGGAAAAATGTAATGTGTCTATATTGCGTTTCTAGCACCTTCAACTGTGGGAGCCACAAAATGTGACTTCTATTATCATGTGGAGACATGTGGAAATACTGGATGGCTGTGCAATTTGTGGATCGCAACAGATTTAAAAAATTTCCATCACAAAATGTAAATGAATAAGTGATCATAGCCATCTGCACAAACTTTCAAGTTTTGCAGGGCATTGTGGGAAAGTAAGTGGGATCAATGCAAGTTATACCCCCGGAAACCTGCGGGTGTTCGGTTCTAAAAAAAAAAAAACAGGGGTTGTTACTGAACTTTCAAAGTAAAACCATTACTCATGCAAGTTGGTTTTGATACCTACAGAAGTGCTAGGTTAAAAAAACAAATACTAATCACAGTTCAGAATACAAAAAGCAAGCCCACTGAAAGAGAGCAGTTCGGGCTGGACTGTTCCCATGGGGAGCAAGATCAAGACTGATGTGCAGATGGCTGGGTTTAAACTGGAAAGGCATGGGTAGCAAAAAAATGATGGATTTATGCCCGGATCTGTGTACTGGGGTGAATGTTTGACATTGGTCAACATTCTGTCAATCAATTGTTCTAGTTGCATATGTCACCCCAAGTGGAACGGGTATGCCCAGATATGGGTCCTGTGCTCTCCATGCCACTGGAGTCAAGCTAGCCAGGCTGATGAGGGGTGAAACCCCGAAAGTGGTCCCAGAGTGCTTGTTTCCGGACCAGGAAGGGCCTGGCCTGGCATTTCAGGCTGGACTGTTCCCATGGAAAGCAGGGTCAAGACTAATTTGCATATGGCTAGGTTTTAAACTGGAACGGCATGGGGGCACAAAACTATGGATTTAGCCTCAGATATCTGTATTGGGGTGAATGTTTGACATTGTTCAACATTCTCCCCATCAATTGTTCTTGTTGCATATGTAACCCCAAGTGGGATGGGTATGCCCAGACGTGGGTCCTGTGCTCTCCATGCCACTGGAGTCAAGCTCTGTACTGGGGAGAATGTTTGACATTGTTCAACATTCTGTCCGTCAATTGTTCTTGTTGCATATGTCACCCCAAGTGGGTCGGGTATGCCCAGACGTGGGTCCCGTGCTCTCCATGACACTGGAGTCAAGCTAGCCTAGCTGATGAGGGGTGAAACCCCGAAACAGATCCGATGCTTGTTTCCGGTCTAGGAATGGCCTGGCATTTTAGGCTGGACTGTTCCCATGGGGAGCAGGGTCAAGACTGATTTGCATATGGCTGGGTTTAAACTGGAATGGCATGGGGAGCAAAAAAACTTTGGATTTAGGCCCTGATCTCTGTACTGGGGTGAATGTTTGACATTGTTCAACATTCTGTCCATCAATTGTTCTTGTTGCATAAAGCCATGATAAGGCATAACCTTTTTATAGGCCATTCACACACCATTCATGCACCACACACAAGACTTTCATACTGCCAGCCACAGGCCCACTCCACTACATAAATGCACTTGCATCAACATACCACTGCCATTCAGGGACCCATCACATTCTTATGCCACAGGATAGGATCACTAATCAAACCAACTCTCACCCAGTCATCAACCAACTTGCATAAAAACACACCACAAACAAACATTTACACAGATATAGCCAGACATGTTAACGGTTGGTGCGTCAACTACCTTCGCAAAGGAAAAAAATATTGGCTATGTTTTTACTACCTGTCAGGTTTCCACCTCCATCGACATTCTGAACATTACAGAATGTGTCAAAACCAAAGGGGATGATGGACGGAGTGTTGAACATTGCAAGCACTCATCCCCAGTCAACTGATCTGGGTTTAATCCATCATCATTCTTTAGCTCAGTCCGCCACCCCAGTTCAGACATGGCCATATGCAAATCAGTCTGACCCTGTGCCTCATGGGAACAGTCCAGCCCGAACTGCCAAGCCATGTCTTCCCTGGACCGGAAACAAGCATCCTGGGACCGGTTTCTGGCTTACAGCCATCATCAACCAGGCTATCTTGCATCCAGTGGCAAAGTGAGCAAGGGACCCACGTCTGGGCATACCCTGCCAACTTAGGGCGAACATAGCAAAACCAAAGGGGATGATGGACGGAGTGTTGAACATTGCAAGCACTCACCCCCAGTCAACTGATCTGGGTTTAATCCATCATCATTCTTTAGCTCACTCCGCCACCCCAGTTCAGACATGGCCATATGCAAATCAGTCTGACCCTGTGCCTCATGGGAACAGTCCAGCCCGAATGTGTGCCTAGTGAACCTTTCCTAACGGCTCCCAAGACAGCCACACGAGGCTCAGGAAGATGTGCCTTTCATGTGCCTTTAGCCCACTCTCCGTGCTAAATCCAACACTTTCCAGTTTGTGGCTGCAAGTTGGGGGTGTCTGATACTGCCTTGCAAGGCCCAAAGTCCTCAAAATGAGAGAGCATATCTACTTTTGAAACTATGGCAAACATACTGGGGAAGACTGCCTATGTTCCCTAAAGAATAAATCCTAAACTGCGAAGAACATTAGATTTTGGCATACAGGGTAGTCAGTGAGAATGTGGCATGTGTCCCATCCACTGTTATGTGCAGTGCTGTAACCGTAATGCACTTGACATACGACAAAAGAAACATCCACTATGTTCTGACAGAGGATGAACATGGCAAGCAGGACATATGTGTCACCCATAGTTGCAGCATTGGGTGCAGAATTCTCTGTAATGCATTGTGTTTGTAAAGTGCTATCCTGCCACCGATGCAGGAGCAGTCAGGGCTGATCTACTATGGACTCATCTAGTTGAAGAGCCAAGTGTTCAGCTTTGTCCGGAATGCAATAATTTTAGAGGCTGCGCAGATGTGTAGGGGCAGGTCATTCCAGCCTTTCGAAGCAAGGTAGGAAAAGTCACTGTGCCATCTTCTGGTGCAGCGTATGCATGGAATGTGTGTGAGTATGAGTCCAGCTGAGCAAAGGTGTCAGGAAGGTTTCTGAAATCAGTGGCGCATTTAAGGTATGCTGAGAAGGGCTGCATAAGGCTTTGAATGCTTGTGTCAGGAGTTTGAAAAGAGCTGTAGATTGGGAGCCAGTGAAGCTGTTTGAGGTGCAGGGTGTGTGCGTGGTAGGAGGTTGAGGGGGTGGCTGGCTGCTGCATTCTGAATGGTTTAGAGTCATCTGCTTAGTTGAGTGAGAGAGTAATTCAGTATTAAGGTGAGTGTGGCGTTGATGGGGTTGAGTGCATTGGTGAAAATGAAGTGATAGCATGGGTATCTGTACTACATGGACTATCTGCTTTCTACCTATGCAATGTCTCCATCAACGCGCATTTAGCCTAAGCTTTTCCTACCTGTTTATCTCTTTGCCCCCTTCAAAATCCTGACTAATCCTATATACTTGCAAAGTGAACATTTATTAATGCCTTACATTGCTAGCTACTTGAAGCTTAAGAAAGCATGCCTTTCATGCACCTTCAGCTCACTTAGTGTGCTAAATCCAACTCCTTCCTCTTTGTGGATGAAAGTTGGGGGTGTCCTAGGCAAGGCACACAGTCCTCAAACTGAGTCAGCATATCTACCTTTGAAACTAAGGCAAACATGCTGGGGAAGACTGAGTAGGTTCCATTAAGAGCACTTCAAAACTAGTAAAGACTTTATGCTTTTGCCACACAGGGTTCTCCGAGAAGACATGGCTTATGTTCTGTCAACCGTTATGTACAGTGTGGTGGCTATAATGCACTTGTCAATCAGCAAACAGAACACCTAACACGTTCTAATTTTGGATAATGGTGCGGAGCAGGCCATAAGCAAGATCATGATTTCCTCAAGTAGAATAAAACATTTTCTACGGCTCTTTGCCTAGTGAAGTAGTGGCCCAGGAAAGGTATGCATTCATGCACAGACATTAAAAACTGTATGTTATGGCAACACCTCCTCAGTCAACTTCCCAATGTTTCACTTTTGTATAGTACAACATAAACCAAGTAGGAAAACATAGGGCTGGCTGAGGTGGGCACTGGGAACAGCAATAATGACTCTCCTGCCTCTTTCCTTGCTTAGAGCAGACTCTGCAACAAAAACATGGTTTAATCTTTTTAGTTATTGCAGGACCTCGCTCGGAAAAGTGTTGATTCTGCAGCCTTGCCACGTTCTCAAAAGCATATGAATAAGTAGAGTAGGAATTTCAATGACGTTTACCTGAAAGTCAAGGAAAGACATGGGTCTTCCTGTGGTGGTCTGGCGATAAACAACATATGCATTGTATGTTGCCATCTGGATCAGGTGGGTAAACAGGTTCTTATACCAAGTGCGAGTTTTCTGACTGGCATTGTATGGCTGAAGGATCTGGTCATTCTTATCCACTCTGCCAATGTACTTTTTGAAATCAGGTATACAGGTGGGCTTGTGAACTTCGGCCAACTGACCCCAAAGTGCAACTGGGTGAAGTGCTCTCATGATGAATTGTAGCGAGCACATACACATCACGCCGTTAAAGGGTGGGAAGTTAATTTAGTATCATTATTTCATTAGTTAATCATTATACATTGATTAACTGATCATTTATTATGTAAAATTTGTAATTAATATAATTTTTAAGATATATTTTAGGTGTGTGTTGAGTTTGTAGATGTATTGGGTAGGAAGGTATTTAAGTTATAGTAAATGTAAAAATTGCTATTGTTTTTAAGTGTGTTATTTTTACGATATGTGTTAATTGTGTTATTGTTTTGAATTGTAACTAACATTATATTTGTTTGTTGGTAATATTAGGAGTGTGTGGTATTTTAATTATATGAATAATATTTCTTGTTATTTAAAATATTTGTTAAAAATTGTAATAAATATGTAATATGTTTTAAAAAATGAATTATATAATTATAATATTTTATTTTTAAATATTTGTATTTCTTGTTATTTAATGTAGTTGTTAAAATATTTTATCTGTTTGACGTTAACTTCTCTCTCTCTTTCTACTGTTGCACTGATTGGAGTGGGAATAGTAAATTGTTACCCTTCCTGAGTCCAACCCTTTCCCTACTTCTGCACTGACTGAGTGGGAATAGTAAATTTTACCTCTCTCTCCGCAATCCAACACTTTCGTTACTGTTTCACCAAATGGAGTGGGAATAGTAATTTATACCCTCCTGAGTCCAACTCTTTCCCTTCTTTTGCACAGACTGGAGTGGGAATAGTAAATGTTACTCCTCCGCAATCCAACACTATCTTTAGTGTTGCACTGATTGGACTGGGAATAGTAAATCATTACCCCTCCTGAGTACAACCCTTTCCCTACTTTAGCAGTGACTGGAGTGGGAATCATAACTTTCACCCCTCCGCAATCCAAATGTCATGTAGTTTCCACTAATCAGTAGGAACTGCGCGTTTGTGGACGTCATAAACTTAAGATGGTGCCATTCTGACTCCATGCACCCCTGCAGGGTATGTCATCCATTGGACAGCTCACAGTGCCGCCATAAGTCCCCCTAAACATAGACAGGGAGTGAACAGTACTGGAACTACTGAACAAAACAACCCTGTTCTCTCAGGAACCGTGGTGACAGATCTAGAACCATTCTCTCATACACTTGTGCTCTCTTTTGCTCAGAGAAATATACAAAGAATACACAAAGGGACGTTTTCAATATTTATGGAACCAAAGTAATTCTTGTATAGAAAATATGTGCTGCAATGATCAGTAGACAGAAGCAGACATAAGTTATAATAAGTGTCAAGACTGGGAATAAAATGAAGAGCTCCACCATCTTGTTGAGACAATCTATATATCCATTCATATACAGTATTATAACAGTCTATCATACTACTACTATGCAAACCCTAACCTACGTGTCTAAGGAGTAAATGTATGGTCTACCAAGAAACCCCCTTCTGGATGATTTAACTCCTTTACCTGGTAGGTAAGAGTGCAGGACTCCATCTTGGTCACAAACTGGACATTCCTCACAGAGATAAGAGTCAGTCAGCTGCTGGGCGAAAGCTTCAGCATGCAGGGACCACTCAAAGTCAGCAGAAGTGTCTCCTCTAATTATACTTGAGAAACAAAAGGTTATATATAGAAAAGGGCATCCTTGCCTTGGGTTGAGATTGTGATCAGGCTGCTATTTTTTGTATTACACAAATAGCTGTGTCACCATATGGACGTAATACCAAACACATTTGTATAATGCATGGCAAGGTCGGAGTTTCCTAGAAACTAACCCAAGTGTCACGAATGCAAATGTGTGTCAAAAGATGATGTGACAAAGTGAAGGCAACTTTAGGAAAGAACCGTGTACATGTAAAAATGGCACTATTTCTTCCTAGGCCGAACCTGGGCACATGATGCAACATTTTCCCTACTGTTGCACCGAGTGGAGTGGGAATAGTTATTTGTACCAATCCTAAGGCCCACACTTTCCCTACTGTTGCACAGATTGGAGTGGGAATAGTAAATGTAACCCCTCCTGAGTCCAACACTTTCCCTACTGTTGCACAGATTGGAGTGGGAATAGTAAATGTTACCCCTCCTGAGTCCAACACTTTTCCTACTGTTGCACAGATTGGAGTGGGAATAGTAAATGTTACCCCTCCTGAGTCCAACACTTTTCCTACTGTTGCACAGATTGGAGTGGGAATAGTAATTTTTACCTCCTGAGTCCAATGCTTTCCCTACTGTTGTACAAACTGGAGTGGGAATAGTAAATTTTAACCTTCCTGAGTCCAATGCTTTCCCTACTGTTGCAGATGTTGTAGTGGAAATAGTATACATATCATTCCTATAACTTTATAATTCTGGATACATTGTTTAAATGTATAATACTATGATGTTTGTGTGTCTTACATTTTTATAATATTTATTTAGTAATGTTTATAATTTGCAATATATTTTTATTAAAGTGTAATTTTTTACATTGTTTACTTTTTTAAGTGTGATCAAATTTGTTTGTTTTCCAGTTGCTTTGTTACTGTTTTAATACTATATATATATATATATATATATATATATATATATATATATATATATATATATATATATATATATATATTCACTGAAAAACCATAGGTTTCAGGGGCGTTATAGTTAGTTGGACATTTCACTCGCACAAAACCATAGAAATTCCCCGTTATAGTTAGTTCAGCTAACTATAACTCGCGTGCTACCGCAATGCACTGCTGATGACGTCACATATTGCATCACTCATGACATGGTCAGTGACATCACTCATGACATCACTGATGACATCTCAAATGACATCACTGATGACATCACTGATGACATCATCCTTGTGATAGAGTGGCAGACCTCCTCTCACCCTAATATAACCTTTGATACACACACTCAAAAATACAAACTAACATTTTCAAAACAATGGACATACCAATACCAGTTACAACACACCTATTCAGTAATTCCAAGATCTACACACACATCCACTCATTCACCAACAGTCCCTATACAGTCACTCATACATGTACTCACTCATCATATGTACTCATACACCTATACATCCTGTTACACACCGCCACTCATCCATAGAGTTACTCACACACATAGTCACACATGCAAACAAAGTATCAAACATCCATTTACTTGCATATACAGTTATACACACACTACCACACTTACTTCTACAGAAACTTACACATACTTACTCTCTTAAACAATCACTTATAGAAACACCTACTTATTTGTACAGGAACTCTTCCAATCTCTCACTCTCACATATACTCACTTATATACACCAATACTCACATATACTAGTTTAAAACATATGTAGTTACTCATAAAGACACTATTGAGACAGTCATTCACTCACTAACACACCCATACACATACTCATCCACCTATACAGTCCTGCACACATGCTGTCTTCAACACATACAAACAGTGAGTCACTCATTCATGCATCTATGCACTAAGTAATACCCCCCACCGAACCATACAGACACTCAGACACTAATACTGATACTCAAAAAAACAACTAATAACCCATATAGACACTCATGTAGCTACTCACCAACCCATGCAGCCACTTATACACAAAGTGAGAGACTGATACAGATAATTTCATATTTAAACATTACTCACTAACCCATGTATTCACTAAGATACACTTAGTCAGTTATACAATCAATTTTACATTTTTTTTTATCCATTTAGACACTTATATACCCATTTATTCTTCCATCGACCTTGAGATATACATATATAAAACATATTTAATTTTCAGAAAAACACACATTCACTGGATGATGTCATCAGAGATGTCATCAGTGATGTCATTTGAGATGTCATCAGTGATGTCATGAGTGATGTCACTGACCATGCCATGAGTGATGTAATATGTGACGTCATCAGCAGTGCATTGCGGAGTGCACGAGTTATAGTTAGCTGATCTAACTATAACGGGGAATTTCTATGGTTTTGTACGAGTGAAATGTCCAACTAACTATAACGCCCCTGAAACCTATGGTTTTTTCAGTGAATTTCTAAGGTTTTTTAAATGCTAATTTCTAACTATAACGTGCCTGAAACCTATGGTTTTTTCAGTGAATTTCTAAGGTTTTTTAAATGCTAATTTCTAACTATAACGTGCCTGAAACCTATGGTTTTTTCAGTGAATATATATATATTTATTATACTATGTATACATGTGAAAATGTCTCGGTCCCCTGTTTGCCGTTGTGGCACAGAAAAAATGGATGGAACTGACGTCAGCACGCCGACGAGGTCCTCTTATGGCTCCGATGACGTCATACGGTGTCGCGAGCGGAGCCGTGCTATTATGACGTCCTCGTTGACGTGGGAGAGCTAGGAAAGAATTTCCGTGGAATGCTGGTGCAGGGGATATTCACCTAAATGTTCAGGCTAGTCCTTTGGGAGCAACTGTTTATGTTGCCACTCCAGAAACCAAAACCAGTGATCCGAGGGCAGAGGCCCTGCAGATGGCAAATGAGGTGGGGTGCCCAGTCGTGTGCACCGGTGGGGCAGCGAAGTGACAAGCACCACAACCCACAAAAAAGGTAACGAGGGCACTGAATAACACAGGATCTTCTCTTTGTATCTGGCAGGAACAACGAAGTTAAAATGCCCTAGTACCAAAATGTAGAATTAGTGCTACAACGGTCTTCAAGAGGACCTGCGATGCCGCTTCTGCCTCCCGTACCCTGGAGGCGGCACATGGGTCACGCGGTACGGTCATACTGCGGTGGGACGCACACTCGTTGACCTCTCATGGCACTGCTCCACACTTGAGGAAGGACGCTTTCCATTAGCTATGTTTTCTGATGACATGTTGCGCCGGCCCCGTCCAACAACAGAACTCCTTTAGATCCAAACAGACTCTTCCACTCTCTCACCGGAAGTGAAACCAGGCCACGTGGACACTTTCACAATACAACAGCCGGGAATGCACTTTTCGGTAAAAAACACATTCCTTCCTCCTAATTAATCAAATAAACGTCTCACTGAAGAACAGGGGCCAGCTTCGTTCGGTAAACAGCCGTTACAATGACTTTTCTACTTTACGATACCATTACAACGCATGCATTACCACGCATGCGTTGTACATCACAAAGTCATTACTATGCATTTTTTTAGAACGCATGGTCATTTACCACGCATGCCTTTACAACGAATTTTGTTGTAAAGGTATGTATGGTAAATGACCATGCATTCTAAAAACATGTAGACGATCCATGTCGTTGTAAGGAAACAGAGGCTGTTCCGTTTCCTCACAACGACGTGCACCGCCCCTCAGAGACGACGTGAAGCAGGAACCACGAGGAGAGAGGAACCACGAGGAGTGAGAGGTAAGGGGGATTGGGCATGGGGTGGGGGTTTCTTGTCTAGGGTTTAGGGTAGTGCAGTGGTGTTTGGGTGGTGCAGGGGGTCATGCTGGGGGTAGTGTTTTAGGGTTTAGGGTAGTGCAGTAGTGTAGGGGGTCATGCTGGGGGTAGTGTTTTAGGGTTTAGGGTAGTGCAGTGGTGTATGGGTAGTGTAGGGGGTCATGCTGGGGTAGTGTTTTAGGGTTTAGGGTAGTGCAGTGGTGTTTGGGTAGTGTAGGGGGTAGTGCTGGGGTAGTGTTTCAGGGTTTAGGGTAGTGCAGTGGTGTTTGGGTAGTGTAGGGGTAGTGCTGGGGGTAGTGTTTTAGGGTTTAGGGTAGTGCAGTGGTGATTGGGTAGTGTAGGGGTTCATGCTGGGGATAGTGTTTTAGGGTTTAGGGTATGGCAGTGGTGTTTGGGTAGTGTAGGGGGTTGTGCTGGGGGTAGATTTAGGGTTTAGGGTAGTGCTGTGGTATTTGTGTTGTGAGGGGGTTGTGCTGGGGGTAGTGTTTTAGGGTTTAGAGTAATGCAGTGGTGTTTGTATAGTGTAGGGGGTCATGCTGGGGGTAGTGTTTTAGGGTTTAGGGTAGTGCAGTGGTGTTTGTGTAGTGTAGGGGGTAGTGGTTTAGGGTAGTGCAGTGGTGTTTGTGTAGTGTAGGGGTCATGCTGTGGGTAGTGTTTTAGGGTTTAGGGTAGTGCAGTCGTGTTTGTGTAGTGTAGGGGTCGTGTTTTAGGGTATAGGGTAGTGCAGTGGTGTTTGGGTAGTGTAGGGGGTCATGCTGGGGTTAGTGTTTTAGGGTTTAGGGTAGTGCAGTGGTGTTTGGGTAGTGTAGGGGTCGTGCTGGGGGTAGTGTTTTAGGGTTTAGGGTAGTGAAGTGGTGTATGTGTAGTGTGGGAGGTCATGCTGGGGGTAGATTTAGGGTTTAGTGTAGTGCAGTGGTGTTTGGGTAGTGTAGGGAGTCGTGCTTGGGGTAGTGTTTTAGGGTTTAGGGTAGTCCAGTGGTGTTTGTGTAGTGTAGGGAGTCATGCTGGGGGTAGTGTTTTAGGGTTTAGGGTAGTGCAGTGGTGTTTGTGTAGTGTAGGGGGTCATGCTGGGGGTAGTGTTTTAGGGTTTAAGGTAGTGCAGTGGTGTTTGGATAGTGTAGGGGGTAGTGCTGGGGTAGTGTTTTGGGTTTACAGTAGTGCAGTGGTGTTTGTGTAGTGTAGGGGTCGTGCTGGGGGTAGTGTTTTAGGGTTTAGGGTAGTGCAGTGGTGTTTGTGTAGTGTAGGGGTCGTGTTTTAGGGTTTAGGGTCGTGCAGTGGTGTTTGGGTAGTGTAGGGGGTCGTGCTGGCGGTAGTGTTTTGGGTTTAGGGTAGTGCAGTTGTGTTTGGGTAGTGAAGGGGTCGTGCTGGGGGTAGTGTTTTTGAGTTTAGGGTAGTGCAGTTGTGTTTAAGTAGTGAAGGGGTCGTGCTGGGGGTAGTGTTTTAGGGTTTAGGGTAGTGCAGTGGTATTTGTGTAGTGTAGGGGGTCATGCTGGGGGTAGATTTAGGGTTTAGGGTAGTGCAGTGGTGTTTGTGTAGTGTAGGGGTCGTGCTGGGGTAGTGTTTTAGGGTTTAAGGCAGTGCAGTGGTGTTTGTGTAGTGAAGGGGTCGTGCTGGGGGAAGTGTTTTAGGGTTTAGGGTAGTGCAGTGGTGTTTGTGTAGTGTAGGGGGTTGTGCTGTGGATAGATTTAGGGTTTAGGGTAGTGCAGTGGTGTTTGGGTAGTGTAGGGAGTCGTGCTGGTGGTAGTGTTTTAGGGTTTAGGGTAGTGCAGTTATGTTTGGGTAGTGTAGGGTGTTGTGCTGGGGGTAGTGTTTTAGGGTTTAGGGTTGTGCAGTGGTGTTTGGGTAGTGGAGGGGGTAGTGTTTTAGGGTTTAGGGTAGTGCGCCCAACCAGCCACAATATCCGTGGACAAAGGGGATCCTGACTCTTTGGAACGCTCCGTCAAGGGCCCTACCACGTCCAAGACCTATCAATTCCTTTCTTGGGATCCCTCATATACTTGGAGAAAAAGGTACATAGTTTCTCATCAATTTCAGGCGTGTGTGCCACCTTCCCCTTCAGTGAGGGCCTGGGGCATTCTCCCTCATCCTATTCCTGACCTCCCTTTCAAGGGGTTGATGGATTTTCCCCACCACATACTCTGCCACTTTGGCGTCAGGTGTCCACTCCGCCGACCTAGGATGGTAAATTTGGGTAGGCTCGAACATGTCCGAGTGGACCCCGTTCCCAACTGGGGACTGAGAGGAGTGGGACTCTGGACGCCAGGGACGCCCGAGTCCTTATCCTCATCGGAGGAGAAATCGTCCTCCGATACACCCTCTCCCTCTAAGGGAAACCCGCCATCGGGGTCTACAATAGTGGTGACAGTGTCACAATTTTCTCTGGTCCCCTCCTCCTCCCGGCAGGGTGCACATTCTAGCATTCGCGCACTCTTGAGGAAGGTCTCTGTAAGTTTATCAAATCCTTCCAAGTGCCCGCGTTATGCTTAACGGCCCTTTTATTCCGCATCTGGGAGCTACTGGGACCCGCCACCACCAGATCTGGGTCACTGAACACTCCAGGGATGCTTTTCGCCAGCTTATCAACCTGATCCCTAAGAATAGCCAGCGGCCTAGAAATAGCCAGAGAGAGGGCTTGGTCCACTGCTGGAGGGAGAAGTTGGGGGGCCATTCCTCCTCCACTTCCTGGTAGGAGGAGTAAAAATGGTCTTCTGGAGAAGACATGATAGCAGAGGGTGTGAGCACAGAACAAATGCCCTTAAAATCCTTAAGGCAGCCCCCTCGCCGGTGCTCCAACAGCTGGGCTTTCCCCGAAGCTGTTATAAGAATAGACTGAGGCGCAATACCAATTACCACCACCAGGTGGCGGTGGTCACTAACGTGGCCGTGTGGGGAAATCACCGCGTAGCGGTGTCAAAATTAGGCGAGGGTTGGTCGGGAATCAAGCGGACACTAAAGGAGTGACCGGATTCCCAAACGCGCGTAAAGACCAGCGGGAGCGCACGACGGAGCTGCCTCGCTCGGACCAGGCGCACCTGACAGGATCTCACCGCGCACAGAGCACACAGCGGGAGAAACTGCGAGGAGGAGAACGCGCTCGGGCAAGAGCCTGCTGCTCAGGGAATATGAAACAATACCAAGGCAATAATGCTAATAACGTGCACAAGAAACCGGACAAATATACAAGCATGTGTGATGACACATGTTAGTTATACAGGATTTAATCCAAAGGGGAAAGAAACCAGGGAAATATATCATTTAAGGCAGAATATATTTAATGTATATACATGCTGGACATATTAACTCTCATATTCAAGCACATGGATCAGTAGCATCATGCAAGTTACATTCAATGGCATGTAACCAACAAAATACTGTGCACAAGTGCTCGTGGAAGTGTAGTGACGGCGCAAGTGACACATGCGACGTGGTATAAAACAGTGAGGAGGATGGGCGCAAACAACAAGTGAAATAAAAAACCACGTATTTACATATTCAGGATACCACGCTACTAATAAATGACAAGAAAAATCAATTTTTAAATGTGTAGGGTATCCATGATTGGGGGCGCCAAGCAGTTCCACTGTGGGAGTTTCCGACGTGCGTTGCTGCCTGCAAAAGTCTTAGGCCATCATCAGGACCAGGTTACATTAGTTCAACTGCAGTGCTAAGGATAGTAGTTAGCAAATATGGAGGGCTCCGTATGCTCAATGGACCAAGAAGGACAGATAGATTGAGTTTCTAAGGGATGGAGAAGCAGAGGTGGAGCCCCTAATAGAATCAAACAATTAAAAAGAAACGCTGCTAGAAAAATCGCGTGTCTCAGGCTCCTGAAGAGAGTGCAAAAGAAGTGGGGAGAAGCGCTGTGTGGAGCAATGAGTAAAACTCACTTCCTTAACGTCCAAGAGGGATTAATCCCAGAATTGAACTTGGACCTATTAGAATGTTGCAGGAAAGTTCCAATTTCAAAGATATTCTGCAAGAAGGAGAAAGGACGTGCTCTTAATTTAGTAAACCTGGAATAGGCATGAGCGTAAAATCCAGCCACGCGATAACTGGATGCAGGGGGCAAGGCGCGGGTGAAGTCAATAGAAACCCAATCACGCCTAGCGTATCGAAGAAAGGAGCGGGAGTACCATGGGGGCTAAAGGGCACAAAGGTTACTCCCCAGTGAGGAGAAATGTCCGGGGTATAGGAAACCACACAGTCCCATTGAGAACGCGTAAGGCAAAACAACGAAGGACACGGGAAGCATGTAGAAGGTCTACCACTAACGACCAGTCACGGGGAGGGAGGGGGGCCACATGAGTACGGGAGCCAAAAAGGCTGTGAGTCGTGGAACGGGATAGCGTCAGGGAAGGGGACAAGCAGCGGAGTACTTGCTAGGACGGGAACGGGAAAAACAGGGAACACCGCCGAGGCGGGCAGCAGGGTACTTACTAAGTATCGAAACGTAGGACAGTAGGAACAGCCGAAGAGTCTGTCTGTCTATCAGGAATGCACCACAGGTCTGCCGGTGAATCAGGCTGTGATTACACGGAAGTGTGGAGTAGAGCGTGATAAGGACGCCCAGCCAACCACGTGATGAGGCATAGAAGAAAACGCTAGAAAGCGCACTTGTACAGTTTAAGGGGGAGCAGTGGAGGACAGACTAAGCTGAGGCGTGAAACATTAGTTAAAGCGTAGATAGCTGTTATTTGGAGTGCAAAAGAATAATGAAAGTAACAATTGTGGCCAATTAAATTTTAGATTACAATTCTTAACAGTACATATTGTTGACCGAAAGTAATATATACATTTAATAGGTAACAATTAGCACTAGACATCATTGTGGGATCATCCACAGACCGAGATGAATTGTTTCGTCTCGGTCTGTATACAAAGCTACTTATGTTATAAGCGAAATAGTGACAATTTACAACGAAATTTATACGGATGTACAACAACAAACAAACACCCAATGCATACTCGGATTAAAAATAATACAGAAGGTCATGTATGTGGCAGGGGTACAACTACCAGAGTGAAAGAGTAGGAGGGGACTAATTACCTACAATATCTGGAACGAGTAGTCTGGGGTAGAGAGTCAGAGAGTACATATATACACACACACACACACCCGGAACGCGGCGGGCATTTACTCGCGGGTTGTAGTAATAGAATTTAGACAGATAAAAGGTAGCGAGCTGAAGCTAGGAAAGTGTTGTATTCCATTCATCAAGAAAGTATTCAAGCCCTGTTCAAATGTATTAAGACGAGCTATCCAACGGCATTCGCATCGGTTTAGAAGTCTCCTGAATGTCGCCACCTCTTCTGGGGATAGAAGGTTGGTCGATCACCATCCAAATGATGTCATTCTCATTGTTGGTTGTATTCCTGATAGTGTGCAACCAATGGTGCAGTAATCGTCCCGCACCGAATACGGGTGCTGCGATGCTGGTAGAACTCGGTCTCTTACCATCTGGGTGGTCTGTCCAATATATAAAAGATTACATGGACAGCGTATTGAGTAAATGACATCTCTGCAGATCTATAGCTGGTGAATGATTTCAGGTCATATTTCTGTCCGTTATGTTCTAAAATATTTCGTGTTCGATGTAAAAGCACAGGCTAGTACACCTTTGGCATTCTATTGTGTCCAATAAGTGGTGGAAGATCCCATAGTCCTCTGACAGTTGTTTGCCTGATAGTTGTTTGCAGGCCTTGCTAACAGCATGCACTTTAAATGATCAGAGAGGCTTTTACCTCTCCGGTATGAGAACAAGGGCGGCTCGTTGAATATATTAAGGAGAGTCAGTATGTTCCAGTTAGCTTTAATGACCTTGGATAGTTTATTACTGGAAGGTGAAAAAGTGAAGTCAAAGGGGATGCGGGAATTAGTTCTTTTCTCCCTTTGTGTGTTAGTAAGTTTTCACGGTGGGATTGTACTCATGCACGTTTTCTCGCTTCTGGCTACTGTCAGCTTCTTTCGGATAGCCGCTGGCAGATGAGTTTTTCTGTTAGGACCTTTGCCTCCCTAAAGAAGTCCTTTCTCCACTTGCAACTGCGACTCAATCCGTAAAAATCTGTCCAAACGGTAAACCATCCCGTAGACCTCGAGGATGGTAGCTGGAGTAATGTAAAAGGGCATTAGCATTCTGTTGGTTTCTCTGAACAGTGTAGTCCCAACCTTGTTGTCTTCTACTTGAAGAGACAGCGTCGATGGATATGCAAGCTATTCTCCTTGGGGATCAACAGTGAATCTCAGGTGTACTGTGTTGGGCATGCAGCCAGGGCCACTGTTAATTTAATTGGAGGAGGGTCGTCTTATTTCCTGACCAGAAGAGTAAAATGTCATCTATGGTATGCGACGCCTAAAGGTTATGGCTGCTTCTGGAATGGGTTGAGGTTCTGTGAGAATGGTGATGCAGGCTTTCCAAAATGGTGGACATAGAGAATGGCAAAAATTTGGGGCTTGAACAGGCGCCCATCGATACTCCCTTTAATCTGGAGATAGTACGTATCTTTTGTAGGAGAAAGTGTAGTTGTTCCCCAAAGCGATTTGGCAAGAGGGACATCACAAATTCCGTCGGGATTCTAGTCGGTTGTGGTCTTCAGTGTCCAGAATTTCCTTGAGGACCGCGAGGCCCTCTCGGCGCGGGACATTGGTGTAGAGTGATTCGATGTCCATACGTACTTTCACTCGGCTCCTGTGCCAGGTATGAAGGGGGTATCCTCAATGAGATTGATGAGGTCCATACTATCGCGCGAACATAGGTATCAGTCAGGGGCACAAAACTCTTTGATAATGTGTTATCAATATATTTCCCGATGGGTTCAAGGACAGATCCACATCCTGGACACGATCGGCCTGGGCCTGGCATGGGCTCTGTGGGTCCTTATGGATCTTAGGCAGGACATACAGTACAGGGAGTGCGGATGGATGGCTGTTGTTCAGATATAAAGCTTCCTTGTGTGTTATGATGTTGTTATCTTTAGCTGATCCAACCATCTGCAATAATCTTGGCCCTGATCCCAGGTAAAGGATCGCCAGATAAAGTACGATAATGCCTCGCTGTTGCTCAGTTGTCGTGAGAATTTCAATATCGCATTTAGTTTGGTCCTGGAATGACACTCCCTCCGCCCCTGCTGTCAGCGGGCTTGATGATTATCGTCTGGTTGATTTTGAGGTTATTTAGGCATGTTTCTCCTGTATTGAGAGATTATATGGGACATATTCATGTTGGCTGTGGATGATCTTCATCTCATGGAGAACCCGTCTTTCAAAGGTCAGTATCTCAAGTTGGCATTAGTATAGACGGTGGGCTGAAGGTAGAGGGAAGATGGAAAGGTGAATAGCTCCCTTCGTTCGCGTGATGGTCTCTCGGAGAAAAAAACTGTTTAAGTCTGATCCTTCTGAAGAATTTCAATAGATTTTCCTGAATCTCAAAAATTACTTTTATCCGTTGGGACAAAGGATAGTCCCTACTTCTAAAAGTACTAATTTCATAGGGGGAGAGATCATGTTGAGACAAATTAAATATGGGAAGCGTTTGCTTACGTCCATGTTGTCATGCTTCTGTTGTTAGCTCTGTTGGGTAATTCGGGCCCCATTGGTAAAATTTGCGTCTGGTTTGTCGCTCCCCGGAGTATTGATACTGGTAGTTCCCTCTCGGTCGCCCCCTGCCTCTGCCCCGGTTCCACGCCTCAAAAACCGGCTGGTAACAGTGGCTGGGGTCTAGGTTGTGGGGCTCTTGTTGTCTAGAGGTGCGCTTGGGCCCTCACCTGGGCTGGAATCCTCAGCTGAGGTGTTAGAAGAGTCTGAGAAAGATACTTTGTTGGTGGCCGCGGCACCTCCCCCAGTTTCTTTGTTGTCTAGGTTGTTGGTATGGTGTGTCGACAAAACTCGGCCCCAGGTATGTGATAGGTCTGTTCATTGCTGTACTCAAGCGGATGCTCTTTTTGAATTTTGTTTATTTTTTTGTTTTGTTCAAAGGTTTCAAAATTGGAAATTGTTATATTTATTTTGTCCAGGAGGGACTTAGCATCCGTGATAGCATTGTCCTCCCGAATCAGTTTTTCCAATTCGGCGATTTCTTCCAGTTCCTTACGGCTATGTTCCCAGGGCAAGAGCATCTCATACCCAAGACCATCCAGTGTCTAGAGCATGCATGCTCCCAAGTGGCTGAATCCTAATCTGAATTTGGGGTCTTGGGTAAAGATAGCAGGAACATTACGTGATTTGTAGTCCCAAAGAGGGATGTAACATCTGGATTTCAAACATTCCGTAAGCATGCGGGCATGCAGATCGTGGCACGGGGATCTGCTTTTCTTTGGGCCCTTCAGGCTCATCAAGCAGATTTTTGCAGCACTCTCCCTGTAGTGGTCCGAGTGATGGATGTGGAAAGAAGGGAGGGTCCACTGAGGATTCTTTGGATGTACTCTACTGGAGTATGTAGGGGTATCCCTGGGAGACCATGCTGCTGTGCAAACAATACACAGATGGTAAGGGAATTAATCAATTAGATAAGTCCCCGAAAGGACAACAACTCTCGCAACAAGCAGTTGCTCAAAGTAAGCAGTAACAAACCACAGGAGGTAGCCCATAAACCCTAAAGAGACTAGGCAATAATCTATAACAAACAACAATGTCTCATAGGGTAATCGTTTCAAGAAGGACAAATATACAAGCATGTGTAATGACACAGTTAGTTATACAGGATTTAATCCAAAGGGGAAAGAAACCAGGGAAGACATATCATCTAAGTGAAGAATATATTTAATGTATATACATGCTGGACATATTAATCCTCACATTCAAGCACATGGATCAGTACAACTGCTACATTCAATGGCATGTAAATCAACAAAATACTGTGCACAAGTGCTCGTGAAGTGTAGTGATTCGGCGCAAGTGAGACATGACGTGGTATAAACAGGAGAGGATGGGCGAAACAACAAGTAGAAATAAAAAAACCACGCATGCACATATTCAGGATACCATCGACAATAAATGACAAGAAAAATCAATCTCCAAATGTGTGTAGGGTATCCATGATTGGGGCGCCAAGAGTTCCACTGTGGAGTCGACGGGCATGCCGTCTGCAAAAGTGCCTAGGCCATCATCAGGACCAGGTTACATTAGTTCAATTGCAGTGCTAAGGATAGAAGAATAAATATGGAGGGCTCTGTATGCTCACTGGACCAAGAAGGACAAGATAGATTTGAGTTTTAAGGATGGAGAAGCAGAGGTAGGTGGAGCCCTAACAGAATCAGACACTTAAAAGAAACGCCTGCTAGAAAAATCGCGTGTCTAGGCTCCTGGAAGAGAGGAAAAGAAGTGGGAGAAGCGCTTTGAAAGCAATGTGAGTAAAACTCACTTTAACGTGCCCAAGAGGGGATTAATCCCAAGAATTGAATCCTGGGAACTCTATTAGAATGTTGCAGGAAAGTCTCCAATTTCAAAGATATCTGCAAGAAGGAGAAAGGACGTTCAATTTAGTAAACCCGGAATAGGCATGAGTGTAAAAAATCTAGCCATGCGATAACTGATGCAGGGGGCAAGGGCGCGTGAAGTCAATAGAAACTCTAATACGCCTAGCGCACGTAAGAAAGGAGCGGGGAGTACTCATGGGGCTGAAGGGCACAAAGGCTGTGCTGTTACCCTCAGTGAGGAGAAATGTCTCGGGGTATAGGAACCATACAGTCCCACTGGGAGAACGCTAAGGCAAAACACCGAAGGATAATGCGGAAACATGTGTAGAAGGTCTACCACTAACGACCAGTCACGGGGAGGGGAGGGGGGGGCTCACATGAGTACGGGAGCCAAAAAGG
>CAWUFW010014784.1:0-37500 GCA_963921515.1 Calotriton arnoldi
AGGGGCCCATTACGATACCCGGCGTAAAAAAATCCGCCAGGCATGGAAGCGGCAAAAATCTGCCCGCACACACCGTCTGAACACCGACCACGCCATTACGATGACACAAACCGAAAACCGCCATCGGCGGATAAATCACACAAGATACCGCCCGCCATCGTCCGAGTCGGAGTCAAACCGCCCGCCACGGACGGAAACACGCACGACAACACAAAACCGCCCGCCCTCACGCCCGACACACCGCACGTGAGATTACGATCGCACCGCCATGAGCGCGGGAAAACTACAAATATACCGCCCGCCAGCGCAAACAACGCCGATGAGAATCGACACGGCAGAAGCCATGGCGCCCACGTCCCTGCACAGAAACCACCCGCTGACAAAAACAATCGCACACAACATGGCCAATAAGTCCACACAGCAAGGCACGCACAAATACACAAGCACAGTACACATCCCGAAAACACCCCCCCCTGTACAAACAAAAACTACAAAGGCCAGAACCCCAGACACAACACACCTGAAAACAACAGACCATGAGGACACACCCACATAGGTAAGTACAAAAGCAGCACTCCCACAGACCACAACCCCTTGCAACATTGCAAACTAGAGAGGAGAGGAGAGGACACAGTGACACAGAAAGGACAGCAGCACACCACAGAAACGCACACATCACAACCACCACCACCACCACCACCACCAAACACCGGCACCACAAACCCCCTGCACATTACACAACACACACCGCACCAGCACCACAAACACCATGGCACCACAAAGAATGCCCAAGTTCACGCCCATGGAGCTGACGGTCATGGTCGACGAGATCATCAAGGTGCACCCACAAATCTATGGGAACCTGGTCCAGCACACACCACTAGCCACCAGAAAGAGAATGTGGAACCGGATCGTAGACCAGGTCAATGCAGTCGGGACCTTGCCCAGGAACAGAGTCGAAATAAACAAACGGTGGAATGACGTCAAGAGCCTGGTCAAGAAGAAGGAGAGCAAGAACAGAGAGCTGGCTGCCGTCACTGGCGGAGGGAATCCCACGCTCTTCAAGACCTTCAAAGCATGGGAGGAGAAGGTGCGAGTCATCATACATCCCGAGATCCTCGCCGGATTAGCAGGGGGAGTGGAGGCTGGTAAGTACAAACTAATGTATACCAGCACACCGCTATGTACTCACATGCACTACCACCATGCCACAGCTCCCAGGGACAAACACCCCCATGTCCAGCACACAATACACAACACATCACACACACATGCAACAGACACCACCACACACAGCCCAAACCGAACAACTGTAAGATGCGTGGGGACATGTGTACACTCAGCCAGCCACGTAACCACCAACAGGTCCCCAAATATGCCAGAAGCGCCACAACGAGCACCCACCACACCCATGTGTCCGCCATAGCTGCACTAACCGACAAGTAACAGGTAAGTGGCAGGAACACAAAGTGCAGTGGGTGGGAGGGTGGACAGCCCAAGTACAAAACACACCAGGCCCCTAGTCCCACAGCACAGCAAGGAGGAGCATCCCCCACACCCATGTGTCAGCCACCGCAGTGCACAACGACAGCCGAAAGGTAGACATCACGGTCCACAGCAATCGGTGTCAGTGGGTGTCCAGCCACCACCACGACCCACAACACCCCCCACCCCCACAGACCTGCAACATGGAGCACCCCCCGCTTAGAACCATGTGGCATCCAGTACAGTGCACGCACGAACAACCTGCAGGTGGGAAACTGGACAGGGCTGGATTACTGGAGGCATGAGGACCGTAACACGACCAACACATGGGACATGTCACGTAGCAGACGAACACGCAGCACCGCCCACCGTCACGAACAAGTGAACAATGTGCACACGGACATGAACCACAGACTCACACCCCACATGACCCATCACAAACACAGCAACACCCAAGGAGCCACGTCTGCATGCACAAGCCACACTGAATATAGTACCACACGGCAGCCACTGTACAACCCATCACACACAACCGAAACACCATTGAAGTCCTGTCCATGTAGCCCCTACTGCCTGTCAACCACACAAACCACTACTACGCCTATGTAAGACAAACAACACTAGACGCAACAGAGCGGAACAACATAAATGCACACGAACACCACTGAACCCATCAAACACACAGACACACCATGAACATACAACATACCATCCATCCCATCCGTCAGCCCCAGTCTCATGAAAGGCATGTCATCCGCACAGCTGCCACACATACAGCAGTCACGCTAAGATACATGCCCATGACCAACCATGTGCCAGAAGTCAATGAAGCGCACGACACACTGTGAGCAACAACACACAACATGGGCCACACCCCCCGAGCACTGCAGTGATGCACATGGCACAGGGCAGCACGCACACCAAGGAGATGGGACAACTGCAATACGTTGGCTGGCACACAACCATCACTCACTCATAACGATGCGTCCAATGCCATGTCCAGTAATCACAACAGACAGCAAATATGCAGGCCATGTCAAGCATGCACACACCTCAAACCATGCACTGTCATGCTGCCACAACACATGTCACGTTCGGCACCCATGGCTCACAGCATGTACCCCAAAAGCATATTCCATCCCAAATGCGAATCTGGGGCATGGCCCCCATGTTGCCATATGCGTTCCTAAGCGTCCCATCTGAACACCAAAAGCAAAGTACAAACCAGACCCAGGATGGGCCAGGAGCCCGCATACACCAGAGTCACAATAAGTAGGGGCACAGCAACACACCCATCAGCATGGCCAATCCGTCCCATGCCACATGTGCACAGCACACAGTCCCATTGTCAAGCACACACAACTACAAATGCCACAGCCACACACACGCCTCCGGGAAACCCATGTACGAGATTGCACGAACTGTTAATGTCAGACGACAAATACATACTTCGCCAGGTGCAACACAATAACAAATCTCATTCTCTCCACAGGTGACGAACTGCTGGATGCTGGGGATGGAGACAGCAGCCAGCACAGCCAGCCTACAAGCCCCCAATGAGGACACACGGATGTGGAGGATCTGTCCTCCTCTTCGGACACGGACCACCAAGCAGGCCCATCTGGTGTGGCAGGGCCCAGCCGCTCCCCAGGACCCCTCCTACCCACCAACCCATCATCCAGGGCTGCTGAACATTCCCAGCCCCCTGCTGCCACTGTCGTTGCGGCCACACCCACGGTCATTGCGGCCACACCCACGGTCATTGCGGCCACTACCATTGCCGCAACCGCCACCATCGCCGCACCGACCACCACCGCCGCCACCACCACCACGTCTTCGCTGGCACCAGCCCCAGCGCAGGTGGTGGCCCGGCCGACTGGATCCACCCTGGGAGCCACAGCGAGGACCGTGGTGAGCAATGTGGCTAGTGGGCAGGCCGGTGGCAGCAGGACTGGTAGGAGGAGCAGGGTCAGGGAAACGCAAATGGCCAGAGTCCTTGGGGCCTATGAAGAGGCCCAAGAACAATGGGTCAGGTCTGCTTCAGACACGCGGGAGGTGCTGGGGGTGCTGAGGTCCATGGACGCCCGTATGGGCCAACTCGTGGACCTCATGGGCCAGCTGGTGGTGGCGGTGAGGTCACAGCCAGGGACAGCAGCTCCCCCTCCGCCACCACCTGCCGGGGCGCAGGGTCGAGCAGCAGTGTCCAGTTCCCCTGCGTCCACAGCCAGTGAGCACACCTCAACCACCAGCATGTCGCAAGCAGGCACCCCCTCGCAAACGTGGAAGGGGCCGTCCGAAGTGGAAACAGATCTCCCGGGAGGACTTCGCACGCTCCAGACGCAAGTGAGGCAGCCAGCCAGCCTTCCTTGACCACCCACTGCATTGACTTGGACTACGATCCCACTCCACACAGCCATCTGGATGGCATGTGTGTGTTGGACTATGGACATAGAACCAGTGGGTACACCCTGAGCATCACGCAGCCGTGACCGACAGCTCATTGTCACTGCACGCACCACTTTTGTCATCACCTTACACACAATCACATGTCACAGTTTGAAATAAATGCACCTCTTACACAAACTGCTGTTTGTGCCCTGTGTTTTATTTGTACGGAATACAACGGCCACCTTGGGCGGAAAGGCACCTGATGCGTGGCATGGCAATGGAACCGGAGGGCCTGTAGGGACCTAGGGGTGGGAGACAGAACAGGAGCACATGCAATGAGTGTGTCACACACCCATCACACAGTACATGTCAACAACTACAAGCAATGTACACACATCGCACAGAGCAATAGGGCACAATGCCACAGCCACCAACAGTGGCATACTACCCTGGCCATGGAGCGTTGACACACAGCACGCAGTGAACAAACGGCCACCCTGACACAGCACACACACACCTGCACAGACACAGCCACATCAGCCGTCGTACATGGACACTCACCGTCAAGTGAAGTAGTGGGCGATGAGCTGCTGCCGCACATTACCAGCTTCCTCCTCTCCGCTGTCCTCCTCACTCGAGCTGTCCTGGTCTGCGGGCTGGGGCCCTGGTTGATCTCCGTCATCCACGATGAGGGGGATCTGCTTCCGAATGGCCAGATTGTGCAGCATGCAGCACGCCACCACTATCTGGCACACCTTCTGTGGGGAGTACGCCAGCGCACCCCGGTGCGGTCCAGGCACCTGAACCTGGACTTGAGGAGGCCAAAGGTACGCTCGACCACACGTCTGGTCCTCCCATGTGCCTCATTGTAGCGATCGTCTGCTGGGGTGCGAGGATTCCTCAATGGACTGAGCAGCCATGCCCCATTCGGGTACGCAGAGTCACCTGGGTGTGAGGGACACAGAGAACCGTTGCTATTCCAACTGGACAGGGGACAGCATCGCACAACCAGCACGCTACACCACTCCACATACTCACCGACAATACAGCCACGATCCTGTTGCAGATTGGACATCAGTCGTGGCAAGATGCTGTTGCGCATTATGTGTGCGTCATGGGCTGAGCCAGGGAACTTTGCACACACGTGGGTGATCACCATGTCCGCAAGGCACACCACTTGCACATTCAGGGAGTGCGTGTGCTTCCTGTTGCGGTACAGGTGCTCAGTGGCCTGTGGTGGAACAAGGCCAACATGTGTGCAGTCAATGGCTCCAACGACGTGTGGGATTCTGCCAAGGGCATAGAATGCACCCTTCACTGCCGCCAATTCACGAGCCCTGGGGAAGCGGATGTACCTGTTTCGGTACAGCATCATGGCTGCCAGTACATCCCTCAGCACCTTGCTGAACATGGGCTGGGACATCCCTCCTCCACTGCCCACTGTGTGCTGGAATGACCCAGTGGCGAAGAAATGCATGGCGGCCATCACCTTAGCCGTGGGGGTGACAGCTGTCGGATACACCCTGCGGGGACGGAGATGGGGTTCCAACATGGCACACAGTCGATGCAGGGTTGGCCTGTCCAGCCGAAACTTCCTAATGACCTCTGTATCGTCCATGTCCGCCAGCAATTGGTATGGGCGGTCAATGTTTGGTCTCCGCCTAGGGAAAATGGCAGTGGACACATGTCAAAGCAACACAACACATAGCAATTTCGCATACACATCACTGACATGACTGAGCAAGCACATGAGCCACAGCCCAGCTGTCAAGCTGGGACGGCACGGCCACAATACACTTACACAGGTCTCCCAACAATGGCAATGGCTAGTGATACAAACCACTGCCATGTGCATGCACATGGGGATCTAGGCCCCAATGACTTGCGGGGCGTGCTGATGGCGACTGACTGCATATTCGTCAAGCGGCAACGCCACGGCAACATGAATGTCTGCTGAGCATGGAACTGCTTCCGAGGCTGGATGAGTATGGCACACGACGACGACGATGTGGGCACAGGCTGAGCGGCCAAAACAAGTGGGACCTGTGGCACGAGGGGATATGAGACAGTAGTAGGTGTCAGCACTGCACCCTATGTACAGCACTGTACGGATCAAACCTCCCGAAACTTTGACAGGTGTCCACATTGACAGCCCCATGCCAAGACGGCTGTGTGCTTGCAGTCACACGTCACAGGTGAGAGGTTACATTGCACGTGCCAGGTGGCAGACGTACATAGTGGGAGCTGGCATGTGTGTGCATGTGTCTCCTGTTCAGGATCCACCAGATGGGCGCTGACTCTGTACTGACCATTGGACACAGCATGTTCCGTGGAAGGCTTGTGTGTGTGGGATGGTGGCACTGGATGTGCCTCCGTTGGGTGGGGGGCCATGCACAGGGCGGGTACGTCGATGATTGCGCATTGTTGGTCACGGTGGGTGCACCCACTCAGATGTGTTGCCCTGTGTTCAATTCCTATGTCCGCATGATGATGGACTGTAGATGTGGGCAGACTACACATTGGTCGATGTGCTGTCTATATGCATGTGCCTTCACACCAGGCACAGCTGCCCCTGCACATGTGACCCCTGCTGGACTCGCTGCTGGGTCTGTGGAGCTGATGCACCTTCTGTGCGTGGGGCGGACAGCTCTCCTCACTTCCCTCATTGCGCATGTCATGACTTTGCCGCAGGTGACATGGATCATGGAGGGCCCACATGTACGCGTGGGTAGGCTACACATGATTGTTCACTGGTCGCCACCCCCAGTCAGTGTTTCGAATGAGAAGGTTGTCGTGCTGGTGGTATATTCGATGTGGCGGATGGGCGGGCCTAGGTGCGGGCTTACATTCCGGACATGGGGGGTAGTTGGATTGGCGACTAGTTGCAGTACACACGGGACACGTCTCTTCCTTTCCACATCTGGGTCATCCCTTGTACTCACTGACAGTGATACAGTCATCTTCGCCCCAGCCCTCATGTCCTCCCCTCGCTCCCCCAATATGCATGTGCACCTGCGAGGCTAGCGCTTGCACAGGCAGCCCCAAGCTCGCACCAGAGAGGGCAAGGAGTGTATGTGTGGGTCCAGTTGCACGAGTGGGCTGTCTCAGGGTATGATGTGTTGCGGGACGCCGTCCACCTGCGTGGTGCCCCAAATGGAGACCCGGCCTGCATGGACTATGCATCACAGTCTTCGCCTTCCGGATCCGCCACCTGCGACACCCAGTGGCTGTGGCTGCCCTTGCGGCCAGGCCGCGTCCGTCTGTGACTGATGGCCCACACATTCACTCTTTGGCCTCTCTGGGGAGGGCTCGGGGGTGGTGGCGCACGCGCTTGCACTTAGTCGCAATGGCATGTGGCGTGGTTGGTATAATGGGCAATGGATGGGATGGTGCGAGCCACCTCCCGTGACGTCAGTGCTGCTCGTGCTGTGGTGCGTCCCCCTACACTTCCATTTGACTTGTGCCATGCTAGACGTTGAGGTTCTATTGCCTGCGTGATATGACCAGGAGGAGCGCGAGGAGACCTCTCACACACCATGCTCCACTGCCATCCCGTGCCCTGTATCGCCTGTGCGGATTGACTATGTTGGGGTTACACCTGGTCGACTGGGGCTGTGTGTGCCTTGTCAAGGGGCATGGCGGGCGCACAACAGGATCCAGCTTGTCCACAGAGCGTGGGCTGAGGTGCGCATGGTACCGCTTTGTACGTGTGCCCGGCTGCTGTGCACACACGTGTTCACTCCCCCCCTTACAGGTGTCCTCTCACAATGCCCAGGGAAGCGGTGGTGTACTGTTCATGACCCCTCCCGACACGGCGTGCTCCAACTTGGCATGTGCGCATCTACCCGTCACACCCACCCACCTGAGCACTGCGTCCATACGACTTCACACGACACATGTGTGTCTTCCACAGTTGTGCTACTCATTTGCGTTGACATCCAATACCAGTGGACTACATGGTCATGTCACGACTGCCGTGTACTTCACATACTCTCATCCTCTCTCATTCGTACTTGTGAAATGAGTCAGCGGAGACAGTTTTGGTTTCAAACATTATATTGAGTCTTCTGTCCTCTGTGATGCAGTATAGTGGACACTACTGGCAGCGGAATACATGTTGAGGATATACTGAGCATGATTGCAAATGGGATAGGGTGTGGGGTTACATGTGATTGGCTGTTGCATGTGGGATGTGGGCTTCAGAGTTACATCTGCTTGGCCAAGGCTGTGCTAATGTACATTTACGTATAGCTGCGGAGCTGCGGACTTTGACACAGACGGTATACATGTAGCCTACCAGACCGCTTGGCATCATGGGCACAGTCCATCTCAGTTCCATGTGACAGGTTTGCTGCGGTTGTTCCTCATGCACGCGTGCATGTGAGATGACATCAGGGCATGTGCTTGCGTGCATGCAGCGGCGTGCCACTTGTTGTTGCAATGTGGTGGTTACTGGACATGTCACAGTCACTGGGGTCGTGTTGTTGTTGTATGCACTTGTCGTCCATGCAAAGGTCCTGGTATGGGATTCCCGGGGCGGGGGTGGGAGGGGTGCAGCACCCACAGACTCCAGGCGACCTATTCATGTCCACTGAGCGGTGTGTGTGTCCATGGGCGCTGGATCCATGTCGTGTCCTGGTTGTTCGTGCAGTTCCGTCCATGTGGGTGCGATACACAGACCCCATGCCACTGCCTCCCACGATGCATGCGGTGTTCCTGGATGTGATGGGGAACAGTGTGCATGTCCCGGTCATATCCGATGTCATGGCGATGTCGTTGATGGTGTGGTAACAGTTGCCGGTCGTTTGGTATGGCTGTTGTGGTGGTGACTGGCCAGTCCGTGCGGAAGCTAAGCATGGGTGCGGGGTTGGACATCATAGGTCAATCGGGGAACCTGCGTTGTGGTCCGACGAATTTACAGGTTGTCAGGTATGCGATGCCGTCCAGCAGGGCTTCCATGTCATTGGTGGTGTACATGTTTGCCAGCCAATGTAGCGGATGGTGGCTGTCAAGGTGTTGTTCGTAAGTTGTCCCTTGGAGGACCATGATGGGGCATGCTGGGTGACATTCGATGTAGCTGTTCTCGATGATCCGTCGTGTGGAGGCACAGTGGTCCCATTTCAGTGCGGGTGCGATGTTGGCCACATACGCCATGCCCCCATAGGCAGAGCAGGCCCTGTCGTGTGCGTCCAGAGGGAGGAGTAGTGGTAGCAGGTCCGCCTTTAGACATGCCGGGTTGGAGAGGCATATCTCCACGGGATGCTGGTAGGGACACCTCCGACAGTAGAAGACGGGCATGACGCAGCTGAACAATGTGATGCGGTAAGTCAGTCGGTAACTTACGTTCAGCAGGGACAGGAGATCGCATCCCAATATATGTATCAGGTTGGTTTTGTACAGCTTGAGCTGTCCGGCGTAGTTGGGTAGGTGTGTTGCGGTTGCCATTTCGCAGCGGTGCGTTGTGGTGGCGTGCTCCGGCTGTGTGTGCAGTCTGCAATGTGCACGCTCCGAGGTTGCTGTGAGCTCTGTGTAGTCGTAGGGGGACAGGACTTGTGTTCTGTTGGCTTGTTTGGAGGACACGGGCCCTCATCCCACATGCTTCTCAGACAGTTCAAGGTCAGTGATGTGTGACTCCTTCCAATTAACTTGCATGTGGCCGACATGGGGGAGTGTTTTCTTCTTTCTTCCCGTCCGTTGTGTGCTTCTGTGATATGCGCTATCTGCCCTGTGGTCAGTCTCCTCGGCATGCCTGTGTTGGTCTTTTCTTGGACAATGGCTGTATTCACCGGCTTCTTTCGTAGGGCTGTGGTTTCGGAGTTGGAATGGAAGGTCATTCAGTGCTGTCTGCTCTCCCTTGTGTGGGCGGCAGGCTGCCTTTCCGCTCTGCGTTGGGCCTTGTGTGTGAATGTTATTCTTGGGCCACCTGTTGTCGGTCCCCGGGCTCTTTGGTGTTCCGTTTTATATGTCTTGTTCATATGTGCAGGGTGGTATGGGTGTTTCAGTGTGGTACTGGCGTTCCTCTTCCCGAAGGGGCCCTGCTTCTCCTAGTTGGTGTTGCCGCCGCTGTGTGCTTCGCCATGTTTGTTACACTGGGGTGTGTCCTGCTGTTGCGTGACTTCACTGACATGTGTGCGTCGGTTGTGTGGCGTTGGGTGTTGTCCGTGAATTGGGCGTTGGGGACATGTCTGTGGCAGGCCTGTCACGTGTCATGTGCGTTCGGGGTGGGGCTGATGTGTGTGCTGCTTGGTTGTGTCCCTGTGTCTGTGTGCGACGCATGCATGGCGCTGCGGTTGGCCTCTGCGTTGTGCGCATGTGTGGCGGCGTCATCGCCGCTTTGGGGCCGTGACGGGGTCGTTGGTTCCTAGTCCCAGGTGGTGTGTACACATGTGTTACGCGATGTTACGATTTGGCCTGTGTGTCATAGGTGGATGCAATGGTGGATGTGTAGTGTACACGCGCTGGGGGGGTTGTCCGCTTTTTCCGCCCTTGCACTGTGTGCGCTGTTTGCGTGCACTTGTTGTGTGTGTGCCTACCTGCGTCTCCGCGGTACGTTGCGTCCTTGGTGGTGCATCAGCAAGAGCATGGGGAGGGCCTGCAGTGCTGGATTCATGCTCGGGGAGCCGCTTCTTCGTTGTCCGTGCTCGGCGTCCGTGTTACCGCTTCGGTTTGTCGTATGGTATCTCTTGGCCGTGGGAGCCGTTTGTTTGCGGCATCGTAATTTATGCGCCGGGCGGGACGTGTTTTCGTCGGACGGTGTCTGTCAGTTGGGCTGCGCCGCTACGTGTACGGGCGCACTTTGATGGCGGACGGTGTTGCTGGCTTGCCGGCGGTGTTTGGCCTACTTTTCGCATCGTAATTGGGCGGGCGTGTGGACTGCTGCGTGCCGGCGGTAACTGGTGGTTTTTGCATCCGCCAGCACGGCGGTTGTGCTTCCGCCCGCCATCGTAATGACCCCCTTAATTTTTATTTATGTTATTGTTTTATGTGTATAGATGTATTTGTAATTTATAATATTTTTAAATAATTTATAATTTATTAAAATAATTATTCAAACTGATTATTAAGTAAGTATATATATTATATATTATATGTATATGTTTAATTAATGTTTTATTTAATTATATATGTTACTTATTAATTTTAAATATTATAAAATATTTTTAACTATGTTTATTTTAATTATAAGTATTATTTAGTTTATTTTACATATTATTTTTAACAAAAAAAACCCGATATTTTTGATAACGATATTTTTGACATCGATATTTTTTTCCGATATTTTTGTACGTACCATGTTGTAGATAGGATTTCGATATTATTGACAACAATATTTTTGTTGCGATATTTTTGCAGGTCGATTTTTTGACCTTCGATATTTTGTCAGTGATCCGGGGATGACATGCTGCCTCTAGGCAGGTTAGGAGTACGAGAGGCCTTGTTTTCAGTCCTGGCTAGGATTCGACATTACTTACCGAGTACCTTGATATTGTGGTCAGAGGTGATACCGAGGACAGTATGGCTTGATGGGGCTTCAGCAAAGGCCATTAATAACTCTGTACGGAAGCTAAATTCTTCAATACATAAACTCTTACGTGGCTCTTCAATGGGTACAATTCGGCACAAATTGCTCCATCTGGGGAGAACGGAGTTGTTTCATCACAATGGTGAGCATCTGTCGGCAAAAGGAATAGAGATATTCATCCACACAATACTGGGGGCTATTCTAGAGCACAGTCAGCGTCGGGGGGGAGGGCGAGTGCGCCGGGGAGCTTTCAACCCTGTGGCGGAGCGCTGACAGTTAACAACAAAGGGGCATGCTCAACAAGGGAGGTTGAGCGACTGGATGGACCCCAGGACGGGGTAGGATTGAAGTGAGCAGTGGATGGGCAGTGAAAGGGGACCGGCCTGCCGGTGGTCCTCAACTCTACTGCCCTAACACGTCACTTAAGGACTGAGATGAATCTTGAGGAGGCTCCCTGTGTTCAGGTACCTCGGAGGGCCGGTGCGCTATGCGGTGCCCTGGATTTCAAGCAAGGCAAATGTTTGTTGTACCACGTTGTAGCCTGCCGGCACAATGTGCGCAGCAGAGGGTTCAAGACTATGAACGACTTAATGCAATGCTCACCTGTGACGACAATTATAATTTCATGGTGCCTTTGATATGTATATGCTGGAAAGTTTTGCCGTTGTTCAGATACCTCTGAGGGCCGGTGCGTTAAGCGGTGCCCTGGTTCAGGTAATGCAACTGTTTGCTGTAGCGCGTTGTGGCCTGCCGGCATAATGTGCGCAGTACATTGTTCAAGAGGATGGTCAGCTTAATACTATGCTGAAATGTAATAACTAGTTAACATATTAGTGCCTTTGACATGTGAATGTCGCTAAAGTGTGAAGAACGTATCTCTTTTATGTACCCAAGTAGAATACTTATACTCACGTAGTGGTTATGTTGAATTACCCTGTTTTGATGTGAATAAAATCTACGCCATGGACAATATAAACGCATTATGAGAATTCATGGGCATGGCAGGGGTGTGGGTTGGGATGGATGTTGGCAATGGTGGAGAAGTGAGAGTGTCACATTGTGCGCGCACTATAACATGGCAGTATCAGTCTACTGTTCCCATAGACCAATACGATATCATTCCCTATCCAAGATGGCACTTCATTACGGTCAGACACATTTCCATTTCCGGGGCATTTGAGCTATAGTTAGTATATGAGCGCGCCTGAACAAGAACACAGTGCCTGGCAACATCTTGTGTTGTTGGATTTCTCAGCTGCCTAAGTTTGTTTACCAGTCCCATCTCTGGCTGCGCTTTCTTTGTTATTCTCACGCTGCCATTTCAGTTCCTCCATCCATGAATACATGCAGATGGTTTCTTGCTTTTGTATTGTTCCTTATACAGACCTTCAGTTAACCTTACTGTTGAATTAGTCTTCAGCAAATCATCCTCTGAGTCAGCAGACCCAGAGAGTCTGAGTGGGTGAGTGTACGTTGCAATCTTAAACACCGACAAACCATCTGTTACCTTACCTCTTTCTGCCTTTTTCAACACTTTGCTACTTGCTCTTTCAGAAGCTGGAGATTCCCATGAGGACCGGCTGTGTCTTCTTTCCCTTGCCCTTTTTCTCCTGTTTCCCCAATACTAGCTCATTGGTTTTTCCATATTTTCACAGAGAACTGTGGGTGACATGCTACAGGGAGGCCGTTGGTCAGTCTATATCTCCCTTGGAACTTTCTATCGACTACCAGCGGGTGTAATGCAGGGCCACCCTGCCCCCGTGGTGCAGAATCACCCAGGCACTGATGGGGGCATTGGATCACCCATGAAGTGTCAGTGTGACCTGACCCAACTGCTGCTGCCTAGCTACAGCCTTCCCTGTGGGTTGTGTGATTGTCGGGGAGAAAAAAAAGCAACAAGGTAGCAACATTTTTGATTTATTATTATGGAGGAACCACAGAAAAGCTGCAAAGGGAAGAAAGAACTGAGTGAAATAGAGACGTGCCAGCAGAGAAAGAGAGAGAGGAGGAGACTTTGAGATCTGGTTATATAGAGACTATCAGGTGAGTTTGAGACAGCAGAGAGAGTGCAAGAGAAGAGAAAGAGAGAGAAAGGATGAAAGAGAGAAAAAATGAAAGCAAGGTCATAAAGAGAAAGGTGTGATTGAGAGGTGTATGTGAGAGAGAACAGAGACAAAAGAGACAAAGATCGGAGCTAGGTTAGAGAGAGCGAAAGAGAGACAGAGAAGTAGATAGAGATAAGAAAGCTATAGGGATCCTGGTAAGTAAAAAACGCATGACAGAGAAAGGCAGGATAAAAAGAGACAGAGATTGGAGGCAGATAGGTGGGGGAAAATAGCAGAGACAGAAAAGGGGAAAGAAAACAAGCACCAGAAAGGGGCAGAAGAGAATGAGCGGGCACAGCAGACGGACCAATGTCTGTGTACAAAAGAAACAACTAAATATGTGTGTGAGAGAGGGAGAACAGGAGAGAGAAATCTACCAGAGGTGAGACAGTGACACTATAGAAAATGTTGGGAAGCTGAGCAGTGAAAGAGAGTGAGAGGACATTACAGGCACAAATGGGATAGAGAGAGAGATGTAATAGAGAGAGGCAGCTTGAAGAGAGGAGGTGATGGGTGTTGAAGAGACAGCCAGCTGAGAAAGTGAAAGTACAGGCAGAGATTAGGAGACAGGTGAAACAGAAAAGGGAGAGACAAAAGGCTACCAGGTCGGAGACAGACAGGAAAGAAGAGAGAAAGAGGCAGTGCAAGGAAGAGGGACTGGACAGGGCAGATTTGAGAAATGAAGCAGAAGAGAAACCTGGAACCAATTTGACGTTGGAGAGGAAGAAAACCAGAATGACGAGAGACAGCAAGCAGGGGCAGTTTAACCCCTGAAGGCATTGGGCACACCCACGTCTCTTTCCATTGTGGCACAACTCCAAACCCTCAGAGAAGCTAAAGAAATATATAATACCGACAGATGTCTGTCCATGCTCGGCCCTTCGGGCGTACACAGTTTCTGTTGTTCAGGGTATGGAGGCACAGCATTCTGTTAGAGTGGGCCTGAAATCATAAGTTTGCAGTGGCCAATGGCAGCGCAGCTCGCCGCTCACTCCGTTGTCCTCAGCCCACAGCACTGTCACCAGTCCAGTGTGCGTGCACCAGAATCCTACGGCATGGCGTTGGATGCCACGGGAGCCCACAAGCGCGGGCCGTTCTCGGGCCTGCCTGTTTCCCCAGCGCTGGATCACCTTTCAGAGAAGTAAGTTAGTGTGCCTGAGTGACAGAGCCGGTATTCTCCTAGTTGCTCTTGCTATGCTAATAAAACTTGCTTTTTAGCACGTGGTCATCATGAACAGATCATCATGAGCTGCCTTTGGCTGTGTTACTGAGAACTGTGCAGTGCAGTCACGCAGTCTCTCTGCTCAGTAGTTTTCTGCATTAACGCACTAACTCGTTTTGGGTCGGGGTGACTTAGAGTCATTTTTAGGTCTCGCCTGAGCCAGCGCTTAGCGCTGCTCTCTGCGAGAGTTTTAGTAAGCGGGTTTTGGAAGTGCAAACAGCAGTGGCTTTTGCTGGCGACCAGCTTGCGTTCACGCGAGCGTGCACGCGCGCAGCCGCCATCTGTATTTCCTCCGTCACGGGTCATTAAGTGCATCGCGATCGCGATCACTTTTGCGGCTTTGCGGCCGCGCGGCCGTGCCAATGCTTGTTTCTATTTGTTTACTTTTGCTATAATTGCGGCACCCGCGCTTTACTTTTAACGTTAAAAGTAAAGTGCAAGTCCCGCGATTATAGCAAAAGTAAAGAAATAGATTATTTTTCTATTTCTTTACTTTTGCTATAATCGCGGCACCCGCGCTTAAATTATAGCAAAAGTAAAGAAATAGAAAAATAATCTATTTCTTTACTTTTGCTACAATCGCGGCACCGGCGCTTTACTTTTAACATTAAAAGTAAAGCGCGGGTGCCGCGATTATAGCAAAAGTAAAGAAATAGATTATTTTTCTATTTCTTTACTTTTGCTATAATCGCGGCACCCGCGCATTACTTTTAACATTAAAGTAAAGCGCGGGTGCCGTGATATAGCAAAAGAAAAGAAATAGAAAAATAATCTATTTCTTTACTTTTGCTATAATCGCGGCACCCGCGCTTTACTTTTAATGTTAAAGTGCTTTACTTTTAATGTTAAAAGTAAAGCGTGGGTGCCGCGATTATAGCAAAGTAACAAGCAAATGGTGTAGCTAATAGGTCTCGCTTTTGGGACCTTATAAGTATTTAGTTATGCAACTGTTGCATGGCTAAACACTTATAAGGTCCCAAAGGCGAGACCTATTGGCTATGCCAATGCTTGTTGACTTTAGCACCACGAATGAAGAGTTTGCTGAATCATGGATGCGTCGAGTAATAGATACAATACAAAGTCTTTAATCAACTACACTGTACATTTGTAGCATATAAAACAAATATCAAACCAAGGTCTAAATATTGTACACAAGTACATATTAACGACTAGAGCGGTCGACCTCGAGGCTGGGGAACCGGGTTCAAGTCTCGGCAGGGACGCCCAACATCCTGTGATTCTGGGCAAATCACTTAATCTCCCGGTGCCTAACAAAAATGAATGTGTCCCTTTGTAACGCAACTGGTGCTCATGTAAAGTGCTCTGAAACATTCAGGTCGAGTTCGCGCTATATAAAACTCCCGAACAACACAAACACATGCGCACAAATACATATTAAAAACAAGCATTTGCAATGCAATAGGTCTCACATTTACGCGAGTTTGAGCTATTGACATTGCAAATAACAATGCCTTTTATTTTTGTTTTCGTTATAAAAACATAAATAAAAGGCATTGTCGTTTACAATGCCAATAGCTTAAACTCGTGTAACTGCGAGACCTATTGCATTGCAAATGCTTGTTATTAGTGCGAGCTAAAAGTCTTTTTGAAATAATACAGCCTCTGATATGTTTCCCACTGCTTGATTTTGCTTACGAAAAAGCGTCACTCATACTCGTTGAAATGTCACTCAAAATTACATTTAAATTATGAAAATGTCACACATAAGCAATCTGAAACCTTTTTTTTTATTTTTTATTAAATATTCATACAGTTTATAGATGAAAAGCAGTGCTGATCATAGCACATCAAAACAACAGTGTAACACAAGCAAATCCCGCCCCCTAGTGATCGACCAATGCATTACTGTGGTTGATTGTGGACACATTCAGGCAGGTCTTGTTTACATAAAATAGTACATGTCATGCACAGACAAATTCAACCCTTCATTGAGGTGGTAGTGGCTTCTTGATCTTTAGTCCACAGGTAGTGCACTAGTGGCTCCCAAATGTCTTTTGGTCTCGATGTTGCTGGTAGCTCCTCAGCATAGAGTGCAAGATTGTCCCTACGATATACCAGGTCCCTAATCCAGTGATCCGGCCTAGGTGCGAGTGAGCCCTGTCATGTCATTGCCACCCTCCTCTTCGCCATCAGCAGTGCAGCTCTGATAAATCTGCCAGTGGCATCCTTCAGATGTGGTGTGAAAGTTAGCAAGCAGGTCTGCGGGGTGTGTGGTAGTGTGACATTAGTCATTGCCTTGATTCTGACCAGTATCTCTGTCCAGAACTCAGCCACCCGGCCACATTCCCAGGCCAGGTGCCAGAAATCTGCACTGGGCGTCCCACATCTCTTACATGCATCGCTGTCGCGGAGGCCGCATCTAAATAGTTTAGATGGCGTGTGATATGCCTGATGTAAATATTTTAAATGAATTATTCGCAAATTACCATTTGAGGTGCACTCCCTAGTGAGTTTACAACAACTTTCCCATTCCTTTTGTGTAAGCGGAGGATTGAGCTTGGCGTTCCATCTGTCCAGACTTGTATGGTCTCTCGGTACTTTCTCGTCCCTGGCTGCCCTGTATAATTTTGTTATGAGCTTTCGCCATGTTGGGCTGACTAGGAGTAGTTGGAGCGTTTGCAGTGTCGGTGGCTCCCCCGGAAATGTGGGGTAGTGTGCCCGGATTGCCTTCTTGAGTCTGTGGAAAATGAATTTGAATAGCGGGATGATGTTGTGAACATACCCCATCTCCTCGTCCGTGAGGAAACTGCCATTAGGGAAGAGGTTGTGCATTGTATCCATCCCTGCCCGTGCCAGTGTATGCATGGTGCCTGTTTCCTGCGTTACTGATAGCGCTGCATGGTGTGCTAGCGGGAGCGATGGGGCGTACAATTGGAGTTTCGCAGACAGTTGGCCTATAGCTTGCCATGCCGCTACTGTGGTGTCTATTGTGTTGATTTCCTGTCTAGGGGTGCATCTGCGTGTGTGCGATAGTATACACCTGAGTGGAACTGGGTGAGTATCTCCGTCCTCCACCGCAACGTGCGGTATGAATTCGTGGTGACTACGCCAGTAATACGCATACTGTGCTTGCGCGCACAGGTAGTAGAAGTACAGATCAGGCACGCCGAACCCACCCTTGTCATAGTCCAGTGTTAAGACGTCCAGGCTCACCCGGGCTTGCTTCCCTCCCCATATGAGTCGCACCAGCAGCGAGCGTACCGTTTTGAAGAAACGTTGCATCAATTTTAATGGTATGTTGCTGAACAGATACAGAAAGCGGGGCAGGATGACCATCTTGATAAGGGCTATGCGGTCCGCCAGTGACAGCGGCATCGTTGACCAACGGTCAACTTGCTGCTCTAGTTTGACACATGCCACCCCGTAGTTCTCACGTATGACTGTGTCTGGATCCCGGTGTAGCCACACCCCCAAGTACAGGGTCAGCGGACCATACAATGGGGAATTCTATTGGATATCTCTGCGTGCATTGAGTCAGAGGGACCACCAGAGACTTACCTCAGTTTATGCTAAGTCCAGAGAAATACCCAAATCTGATGTACTCTCGCATTATAGGCGCCAGGTATACTTGGGGTTCTCGGACGAAGAGCAGCATATCATCGGCATATAAGGAGATGCTCACAGGTCTGTGTGCGAATGTCAGTGCCGCTTCCCTAAGTCGCTGTCTAATAATGCAGGCCAACGGCTCCAGCAATAAGGCGAAAAGGAGCGGTGATAGGGGACACCCCTGGCGGGTGCCCCTACCAATCCGAATGGGGCCCGACGTCAACCCTCCCACTCTTATACATGCCTTTGGGTTCGTGTATAGTACCCTCAACCATCTAATGTATCCTGCTGGGAATCCTACATGGTGGAGGATGCGAAACATATACCCCCATTCTATCAAATCGAACGCTTTGGCCGCATCTAACATGACTGCCACCGCCTGTAAGTCAGGGTCAAGTACATGAAGCATCGCGAAGATGGTACGTAAATTGTGTGACGTGGATCTTTCTGGTATGAAGCCAGACTGGTGCGGGAGGACCAGGTTCGGCATCAATGGCTGAAGCCTGCTGACCAGAATTTTCGCTAGGATCTTTGCGTCCATGTTAATTAGGGACAGGGGACGGTACGACTCGCAACACAAGGGCTCTTTATCTTTTTTTAGCAACATTATGATTAGAGCTTCCCTTAGGGTTGGGGGCAGCGTCCCCGTTTCATAGGCTTCCATGTACATTTCCAGCATGTACGGGATCAGGTCATCCGCAAATGCCTTATAAAATTCACTTGTTAGGCCGTCCGGTCCCGGCGCTTTTTTGTTTGGCAGAGAGCGTATCGCTTCTCTAATGTCAGCAGCTTCGATCGGCTGGCACAAGTAGTCACGTTGGCCAGGAGATAGCCAGGCCAGGGCAATGTCCTCTAAATACTCTTCTAGTTCCATAGGCCTGGTCTCGCCTTTTGAGGTGTACATTTCGGTGTAGCAATTGCGGAACTGCTCCGTGATTGCTTGTGTGGTATAATGATCCTGCTCGGTGCGATCCGTGATTTTCCCTATTACAGTATTTTCAGCCTTTATCTTAATCTTTTCAGCCAAGATGTGTCCCGGTCGACCACCCTCGCCATACGCACGAGCGACATGTCTCTTTGACAAATATCGCATCTCCTCGGATGCCAGCTCGTTGTATTCCAGTATGCGCTCTTTGATGACCGCTAGCGTGACATCGTCTGGGGAGTCTGCGTATTCCCGCTCCAGCTATGCCAATTCCGTTTCTTTGCGGGATAACTGGCGCTGAATATCCTTGAGAATGCCTGCAGCGGTACTTATGCAGGTGCCCCTGATCGTCACTTTGAAGGCCTCCCAGAGCGTGGCAGCACTGTCAACCGACCCTTTATTTAGATCAAAATAATGCCTTATTGCTTCACTAATTGTGTGTGTATACAAAGGGTCCAGTAATGCCTCAGGTCGGAAGCGCCAAGTGAATTGACGGGGATGCTCACCGGGACGTGTAGAGTAAGCCTGACCAGGTTGTGATCGGACAGTGTTCTAGGCAGCGGAACCACTGAGTGTATCCATGGATTAATTGCCTCGCTCACTAGCCAGTAGAAGAGTCTTGACCAGCTGCCATGCGCCGTGGACGTGTGAGTTTCCTCTAGCCAGTCAGTGTTTCGGTGTCTCCATGCATCTATAAGACCTAACTCTTCCATCCAGTTGTTTATAACCAATGCCGCCTTGGGTGACTGCCCTCCCTGCTTGCTCGACTTGTCTCTCATGGGGTCTAGATGTGTGTTTAGGTCACCCCCCCATAATATCTGCGCTTCAGACCACTCCCTCAAAGTAGTAAGTATGCTCTCAAAAATTGCAGGCGTGTCAGTGTTAGGTCCGTAGACATTCACAACAGTGAGTATTTGACCAAAGAGTTTCCCATGCAACAAGGCGTACCGCCCTTCAGCATCTATGTGTGATTTTATTACTGTAAGCGGGAGACCTCTTTTCACCAGTATAAGAACCCCCCTAGCGTAAGACGAGTACGAAGACGCCAGCCGATATCCCGCCCATTTGGCTCCCACCCTGACCTCTGTCTGTTTGGTGAGGTGCGTCTCTTGAAGCAGTGCAATCTTGATATTATGCCTATCTAAATAGGCCAGCACTTGCCGTATTTTTTTGGGAGAGTTCAGCCCACGGACGTTCCACATCAGCCATGTCAGCTCCTCATGTTCACTATTTGCCATGCACTTGTACCTGTATTATCTCTCATGTGCCCACACAGTAAAATAAAAAGACATGTGTATGTGCATTCATATATTCCGGTCGATCACTTAAAAACAATGCTGCATCCCTTTCCCTCCCACTGCTTCCCCCCTCCCACTTCAGCACCCCCAACTTTGCCAAAGACATCCCATAAACAACAAACTGCCTCCCCATATCAAATGCGGGGTACACCCACTGGGGTAGCGTCGGGGCGCAGACAACCTCCCGCGTGAAGAGGGAGGTGGCTGAAAAGTATATGAACACCTCCAACTAGGTTGTGGATGGTTTGTACTGCGAAGAGTCTGTAGCACATAGGCCCATATCTCATGAGCATCCCGCCTCAGCAATGCAACTGTGTGCCACATGGCCCCTCTTATTAGAACAGGTCGTGTCAGATTGAAAATAACAATACACATCTCTGCTCTTCCCCTCACCAGAGCAGGCATTCGACTGACCTACTTAGCACCCTAGAACAGAACTATGATAGTTAAGCATTTACATCACCACAAGTGTTCAGCAAGTACTCAGTCCTCTTCAGCTTGCGCTTCGGGCACACTTCTGGCTTGTAGTTTCAGGTTCTTCGCGTAGTCCATAGCTGCTTTGGGATTTACGAATATTTTGGATTTGCCTTCCTCACCGATTCGTAGGCGGGCCGAGTACAACATTGCGTAGGGGACTTTTTGGGTTATCAGCAACTTCTTTACCGCCTGGTATTCTCTTCTCGCCGCCTGAACCGCAATCGTGAAGTCCGGGTAAAACGCCAGTGTATTTCCTTGATATGAGATCGTGCCCTTTTCCCGGACCGAGCACAGTACGGAATCGCGGTCCCTGCAGTTCAGGAGCCGGGCGATAATCGGCCTCGGTGGTGCGCCCAGGGGCGGGCGAGTTGACAGCGACCGGTGAGCTCTTTCGACAATCAATACCTGGGATAGTTGCTCCGGCCCAAATAGCTTGCATAGCATTGTCTCTACATATGTTTCCAGGCGTCCAGTATTGATCAATTCCGGCAGACCAGTGATTCGTATGTTGTTTCGCCGGGGCCTGGCCTCCAAATCTTTGTTTTTTGCCTGGATGACGGCGAGCACTTTTTCCATTTCGAGAGCCTTTGATGTCACTGTCTGCAGGTGGTCTTCTGTGTCCGATATGCGCTTCTCGGCTTCTCCCAGCCTGGTAGCATGCTTGTCCAATTTAGCCGACATATTATCCATTCTTGTGTTTAAGGCAGCTATGTTACCGTCGATGGATTTCAGGCTGTTCTGAATGGCAATGAGTGTCGCCTCCAGTGATGGCGGGCTCTCAGCAGAGGCATCAAGCTCCGAGTTCGATGTGGCCCTCTGTCTCAACTTTGCCGATGCTCCGGGCTCAAACGTGAGGCGGGGCTGAGCTTTGTCGGTCTTACCATATCTGCTTGCAGTGTGCGCTGCAATTGCGACTGGCAGGCCAGGGTAGAGCGCTCAGGTGAGCTTATGCGTGTCTACTGTCCAGGCGAGTGACCTAGATTGGCAACCACTGCTATATGCACCTCCTGCGGGCAACGTACGGGCTAGTCTAGCATTCACAGTCCTGCATGCCGCAGTTCAAGGTATTATGGCCCTTGGCGCCTGAGGAATGAGAAAACAACAATTGATGGACAGAATGCAGAACAATGTCATACATTCACCCCAGTACAAAGATCTGGGCCTAAATCCATCGTTTTTTTGCTCACCATGCCATTCCAGTTTGGACCCAGCCATATGCAAATCAGTCTTGACCCTGCGCCCAATGGGAACAGTCCAGCCCGAACTGCCAGGCCAGGTCCTCCCTGGACTGGAAACAAGCATCCTAGGACCGGTTTCGGGCTTTCAGCCCTCATCAGCCAGGACAGCTTGACTCCAGTGGCATGGAGAGCACGGGACCCACGTCTGGGCATACCCGTCCCACTCGGGGTGACAAATGCAAAAACAACAATTGATGGACAGAATTCAGAACAATGTCATACATTCACCCCAGTACAAAGATCTGGGCCTAAATCCATCGTTTTTTTGCTCACCATGCCATTCCAGTTTGGACCCAGCCATATGCAAATCAGTCTTGACCCTGCGCCCAATGGGAACAGTCCCGCCCGAACTGCAAGGCCAGGTCCTCCCTGGACTGGAAACAAGCATCCTAGGACCGGTTTCGGGCTTTCAGCCCTCATCAGCCAGGATAGCTGGACTCCAGTGCCATGGAGAGCACGAGACCCACGTCTGGGCATACCCGTCCCACTCGGGGTGACAAATGCAAAAACAACAATTGATGGACAGAATGCAGAGCAATGTCATATATTCACCCCAGCACAAAAATCTGGGCCTAAATCCATCGTTTTTTTGCTCACCATGCCATTCCAGTTTGGACCCAGCCATTTGCAAATCAGTCTTGACCCTGCGCCCAATGGGAACAGTCCAGCCCGAACTGCCAGGCCAGGTCCTCCCTGGACTGGAAACAAGCATCCTAGGACCGGTTTCGGGCTTTCAGCCCTCATCAGCCAGGATAGCTTGACTCCAGTGGCATGGAGAGCACGGGTCCCACGTCTGGGCATACCCGTCCCACTCGGGGTGACAAATGCAAAAACAACAATTGATGGACAGAATGCAGAACAATGTCATACATTCACCCCAGTACAAAGATCTGGGCCTAAATCCATCGTTTTTTTGCTCACCATGCCATTCCAGTTTGGACCCAGACATATGCAAATCAGTCTTGACCCTGTCAGCATTCCGTCCATCATTTGTTTGCTGTAACACTTTTCGCCCTAAGTGGGATGGGTATGCCCAGACGTGGGTCCCTTGCTCACTGTGCCACTGGATTCAAGCTAGCCTGGCTGAAGAAGGGTGACATACCCTGAAACCGGTCCCAGGATGCTTGTTTCCGGTCCAGGAAGGACCTGGCCTGGCAGTTCGGTCTGGACTGTTCCCATGGGGCACAGGGTCAAGACTGATTTGCATATAGCTGGGTCCAAACTGGGGTGGCGTATTGGGCAAAAGAACGATGGATTTAACCCAGATCTTTTGACTGGGGGAGAATGTTTGCATTGTCAGCATTCCGTCCATCATTTGTTTGCTGCAACACTTTTCGCCCTAAGTGGGATGGGTATGCCCAGACGTGGGTCCCTTGCTCACAGTGCCACTGGATTCAAGCTAGCCTGGCTGAAGAAGGGTGACATACCCTGAAACCGGTCCCAGGATGCTTGTTTCCGGTCCAGGGAGGACCTGGCCTGGCAGTTCGGTCTGGACTGTTCCCATGGGGCACAGGGTCAAGACTGATTTGCATATGGCTGGGTCCAAACTGGGGTGGCGTAGTGGGCAAAAAGAACGATGGATTTAACCCAGATCTTTTGACTGGGGGAGAATGTTTGCACTGTCAGCATTCCGTCCATCATTTGTTTGCTGTAACACTTTTCGCCCTAAGTGGGATGGGTTTGCCCAGACGTGGGTCCCTTGCTCACTGTGCCACTGGATTCAAGCTAGCCTGGCTGAAGAAGGGTGACATACCCTCAAACCGGTCCCAGGATGCTTGTTTCCGGTCCAGGGAGGACCTGGCCTGGCAGTTCGGTCTGGACTGTTCCCATGGGGCACAGGGTCAAGACTGATTTGCATATGGCTGGGTCCAAACTGGGGTGGCGTAGTGGGCAAAAGAACAATGGATTTAATCCAGATCTTTTGACTGGGGGAGAATGTTTGCATTGTCAGCATTCCGTCCATCATTTGTTTGCTGTAACACATTTCGCCCTAAGTGGGATGGGTATGCCCAGACGTGGGTCCCTTGCTCACTGTGCCACTGGATTCAAGCTAGCCTGGCTGAAGAAGGGTGACATACCCTGAAACCGGTCCCAGGATGCTTGTTTCCGGTCCAGGGAGGACCTGGCCTGGCAGTTCGGTCTGGACTGTTCCCATGGGGCACAGGGTCAAGACTGATTTGCATATGGCTGGGTCCAAACTGGGGTGGCGTAGTGGGCAAAAGAACGATGGATTTAACCCAGATCTTTTGACTGGGGGAGAATGTTTGCATTGTCAGCATTCCGTCCATCATTTGTTTGCTGTAACACTTGAGGAATGAGTGCAGCGCAACACAAATGTATGCCCTTTCTAGCCTCGCTGCACTCCGTTTGCCTTTTGCTTCTAGCACGGGTGCCCGAACTCTGCAATCCCCATAAACATAGCCACTCCAATTACTGCACGGTTCTGGGGACACGCCTCGCAATTCTGTCCAAATAATCCTCCCGGGCCCGGCCTCGCTCCCTCCTCAGTTGCACAAAGGCCGCACCTACAGGCCTCACGCCGCCGGGCCTATCGGCAAATGCAGCATCCGTCACGCGGTCCGCCCCAAGTGTCAGCGGGACTGCAGCAAACGCTCACCTTATTCCGGCGCTATCAGTTGGCCCGATCCGTTCGTGCACCAGCACTCCGGCAGGTCTGGTGATCCGCAGCGGTCGCGGAGCCAGGGGGGAGGAGAGAGCGCCCACACCTGACGTCCGGGTCTCGGGCCTGCGCGGACCCGGCCACTCCCGATCCGAGGTCCGCCAACCGCCAGGCACCCACCTCGGGATCACCGTTACACTTGGCGCCTCTCAGGATCACAGCAATCTAGCGAGCAGCAGGTCCTTGGGTGGCAGCGCTCCGGGGGGCACCAGCCCGTCGCACCGCAACGTCACCGTCTCGCTATGTTCGCAAGCGGCGCTCCGACTGGCCGTTCGCCTTTCACGCCAGCCGCCGCAGAGGTCAGAAGTCTGTCGCTCCTCGCTAGCTATGCTTTGGGGTCATATGCACATCGCCAGCCAGATTGTTGTTCCTCTACAGGCCGTTGGACAGGTTCATATCTTCTCCCCCTGCCGCCATTTTATGCCGCATCTTCGTGTAGACGCCGTTCGGGGCTCCTCTTCGCCAGCCGCTTCTCGCCATGAGAGCCAGAGTTAATAACACTCTGCATTCCTCGTGCGAGTTTGTGCTCCAGATGGCACCTAGGGAGCAGGATTTCTGACGGATTGCATTTTCAGCCGGCGGAGCTGCACTACAGCGCAGCCATCTTGCCGCGCGCCCTCTAGCGCCCCCCCAAGCAATCTGAAACCTTGACAGCTATGCACAACCCGAGGGGCTTCAGCATAGGTCAACGTTCAGAAACCCCTAGCAAGCTCTCCGTTACACAGTGTGATTACCAGTGCAGGGCCTGATGGAACTCCATGCATTGCCATCACACTTAGGTCCTGAGTACCAATATCCCGAAGGGACGGGCTTTATTGCACCCGATAAAGTCCAATACCATGTCATTTTTCAGGTGTGTTAAACAGCACCAATTCCACTTTTTCCCTAGGAGCAGGGAGTGAGCAGCATGCAGATTTTGGTGCTTAATTTACTAAAACCCCCTTTTTACAGTAATGCTGGGTCCCCCCCCTTTAAATTACAGCAGGTTTCACCTATCCAAAGGTAACAGAAGACGTAGGCTTAATCATACCTGCTAATTACTGCATAGAATAATGTCCGCACATCTCATATTTCTGTCCCCTGTGCTTTTGCACAAAATTTGTAATTTTCCAGCTCAGTCATAAACATGGCATAAGTGTGACACGTGGTCTGCCATGCAGTGTGAATTGAGGTCTGGCACTCAGAGCAATAGCATACTGTGAGCCAGCAGAAATTGTGAGGCACGAAGCGGAAGAGTGCAATTGGCCAGAGGAGGGGATAGGTAAGCATAAATCCGTATTTGTAATCCGTATTTGTAAAGCGCAAACTACTCACCCTTACGGGTCTCAAGGCGCTGGGGGCCGTCGTGGAAATTAAGTGAGCTATTGCCCAGAGTCACATGGTGCTGAGCTGAGCTGCCGCCGGAGCCAGGGATCGAACCGTGAGCCCTGTGCTCCGAAGTCAGCTGCCCTGGCCGCTGCACCACACCTCTCCACCATGCGAGAAGCATTAAAAAGTGTTGTGTAATAACTTGTTAATTTTTACTCCAATTTTTGAACGCTTACAGAGGCCTATGCTTGGGCCCAAGTCAGTCAGTTGTGACATTCTTAATGGTTTTTGATGTTATTATTAATTCATACGTCAAACAGTTGCGTAACGGAACTTGAGGGGACACCCCTGCAAAGTATAGGGAGCCCCCCTCCCCCCGCCCAGTCAGGAGCTCTCAGGCCAGGTTTGCGCTGCCCGTGCACAGTGCCGGAGGAGGCCCCCTGGAGCTCAGGGGTCCCCCGCACCACAGGGGCTGCGGGGATAATGTTACGCCACAGACGTCAACTTAGAGCAAGTTTCTAAACGGTGCATATAGGGCTCTCATGTTCATTATAGCAACTGGGAATGGCTCGAAGCAAGAATGCCTTCTGGATTTTTTGCTATTCTTGTTATATGACTGTTCATGAGTGTTAGACACCACTCACACAACTTTCTCATTCCTTTGGGTCATTGCCTGCAATTTCTAATGTTAGCAGACAATATAATTCTCTTCAATCTAACACTCTAAGCCAGGGCTGCTGAATGATTTAGGTGGATGGACAATGTTAAATCAAATGAAATGTGCACTAAAGGATAGAATTGTGAACACAAGTTATAATTTAGATATAGGGCTCAGTACTAAATTAAAATCCTGTCCTAGCTGACACTAGTAGACTCTACATTCTTTGGGACACCACAGTCATATCTTGGTATGGCACATGAACATAAGGTGAGAAAATCTGTCTTATTAATAACAGGAGGTTCACCACTGAGTTGCTTTCTCGGGGCATGAGGGGTTCTCTCCATTAAAGACCAAATCTGTCATCTAAGTACATTGGCTATCCATGACGTGTGACTTTTGCTTGCCCTGCTCTGCCAGTGATCAAAAGAGAACTATTGTGAACACTGTGTCACGAATTGAATATTAAATCCATGGAGGATTCATGTATTTTACCAATGTCAAAATCTACCCTGGCCATTTGCTACTTCATTAAGATTACTACTGATGGCAGTGAGATCAGGCTGACTGGCTCACACTACTACTTGTACTACTGCCTGTGTTATCACTGAAGGAAAAACTACTCATATACCTAGTACTGTTACCACTAACAAATAGCAATTGGTACATAGGAGCTGTTGTGGACCTTGGGAAACGTGAGTTTCATGTTTTTTCCCATTCCAAATACCCGATGCCATTTTGAAACTGAGTGCCTCGTTATGAAGTGTGTGAATGCCATTGTTATGGTGTTACTTTTCTTTATAGCAAGCACAAGCTCCAAGGAGGCATCTTCCTTACTAGCATCCATCTATGCGCAGTGCATCTTTTCGTGGAGTGTCAATTATGTGCTTTATCCACATCACATCTTTTGAGGATGACTTTTAGTTGTACTATGCTTGATCACTGGCTTGCTCTAAAACCTGAGCAATCCATATTGGTCCTCGCTGGCACAAAGACCAGGCATTCGCACAGTTATTGCTCTACCTCTGTCATCTTTCCTCATTGTAACTTTGGGTCTTATATAATTTTGCACATGGTCCACATAATTTCAGGTAAGTTCCTAGGGGCGTGGGAGGAAGGCTGTAGGAACTTCTCTGGTTGGTTGCCCTTGCAGGCTGGTATCTTCTTCAATATCAGCTGCATCCCCTTCAAGTTCATCAGAAAGGACACCCCAACCTCCCTTCCCAGGAATTTAACCACCCCAGACTGACAGAGTGAGACCATAAGCCAAGATAATGCCGGACTCAAGGGGCAGTTATGGAAGAAGGAAAAAACAGTGGGCAAGTCTTCTCTGTCTGTGCCTCCCAAGATAAAGGACAGCACCCCACCAACAGGAACGCTCAAATCCTCATGCAATTGTCACCAAGTTGTACTGTTTTTATAAAGGTTTTCCCGTATAGTTGTAAATATTTGTATTAATCAACGATAAGCTCTTCTTACTCTTAGCCTGAACCTCATGCAATTAGGAAAAATCTCATGACTCGCCTCTTCAAAGAGCACAGCTCCCAAACACAATAAGACTCCATGTGTCAGCCATCTCGCCGTAATGTTCAAGAATGTGCACCTTAGGCTCTTGTCCCTTCTTCGAGGCCTCAGACCTTCCTAGTCAGGTGTGAGCTAACACCCATACATACATACATGCATGCTTGTACTAAATTTAGTTTTGGTGGTAGCTTCTTCATAAAATAGCTATATTCTAAAATGCACCACGAGCGCAAGGAAGCAAGTCATTTAATTTTTGCAGACTTAATGAAGTTTGGCCGCGGCTGTGCTTGGGCTTGGTCCTCACTCTTGGATGCAGGGGCTTGTCTCTGAGTGTAACGCCACAGCAATTCACAAACCTTACAAGACCACCAACCAGTTTAGTTGGGAGTGGAAGAACCTTCCTATCTGTGTGTTCTCTAGGGTTGTAGGATAGCTCAGTTGGGTAGGGCAGGGGGCGACTAATTTCCCCAACATGGAAACCCCACACGGACAACAAACATTTGAGATACAGATGCACTTATGGCATCTTCCTCACCTTTTGTCTCCTCTAACACTTCCCGGGTTGTGTATGGTTCGCCTTTCTTTGGAACACTCGCTCTCAGTTAGGTTGGCCTCTGCAGATTGATGATCAGGTGGCAGTAGAGACCAACCACATAGTTTCCCCAAAGGAGGTAGGCCGATTAGTCAGCCCTTGGTATCGCCAGAAAAGGCAACAGCCTTTTTAGTGTCCCCTTGGAAGGCTGGGCTTCTCATATAAAGGGGGGTTGGAATTTGGAGAAAGTCAGGTTTGATTGATTCCAATTAACCTTTTCCCAGACAAAAGAAGGTGGGTCACTTCTCTACCATAACCAATCAGGAACTAGCCCCAATGAGGGAGACAGCGGGTGTTATGGCACCTCAGCTATATATCATGGTTGGTCCGACCCTTCAGTAGAGAGCTGCAGGGCTAAAAGGATCAAATAGACCCTAGAATACCATGTAAAGATGTATGCAAATTTGATATAGGTCGTATCTTATTCCAGGTGGGATTATTGTCTTTCCTGTCCTGAAAAAAATAATTTGGAAGTAGAAAGGGAATGCATCAGTACATTATTTTACCGACATGACTATTATTTTTTATCAGGGTAAGTACAAAAATTGGAAAAATTAGCATATCTGTTTTCTCCCCACTGGAACTATAAATTTATAACAGCAACTACAAGAACACATCACTTCGTAAAACAGCAGCTACAAGAACAAATCACTTCGTAAAATAGAAACTACCTGAACAAATCACTTGGTTTTGTTTTAGAGCTGCCTATCCATTCATAATTGATTATTAAAGCAATCAGAGGCACAACTGCAGTTTTACAAAAAACAGAGAAACTTTTAAATAAATTGTCAGTGAAGCACCTGTTCCTGGCCCTTCCAGGATGTCAGAACATTACCTAATACCTGGCATTTTCATCTGAAAAATATGTAAAACCTACATGCATCGCAGCTGATTTTGAATACGGTGCAGTATTTGCAGCTTTCTGGCATGGCGAAAGCTTGTGCAGGAAATGTTCGCAGCATGTATGTTTCCTTCCACCAGAGCAGCTGGTGGTGTGTTTTCAACTACACGATACACATTATTTTCTGAAATGTTTAGTGTGATCAGCACCGCGATTCGCTCAGTTGGTCTAATAACTTCTTCCCTAATAAAGTTTACTCCCCAGGCATACAAACTGGAATAAGTTGCTTGAACTTGAATATAAACATGCAAGCATGCATACACCCACGAAGAGATTCTACAAAACATGCCTTAAAATAACAATGCAGCAAGGGGTTGAATTAAAGGAGCACTTTAACGTGGCAGTTGCCTCTAACATGCTACGAACAGGGCTGGACTGGAAAAAAAACCAGCCAGTGCTTAATTTGTAAAAAACATAAGTGCCAGGGCTCTAGTCAGCAGTTCGCTTGGGCTGCCCAGTGCCATTGTCAATTACAGTAACAGCATAACTAATAAGCAGGGCTTTAAGTGGGATGGAAAAAATGGGGGGTCTCTCAAAGGGGCATGGCCAATGTAATTAAGGGCGCGGCTTAAACACGTAAGCTAAAAATCTGTGCTTAGCATAGTGTGCCGCCCGACTTGTATTTTGCTGTTTCTGTCATTGCATCGAGATATTGAGATATATGATACAACAAGTAACATCATACCTACAACAAGTCAGGACTATTGGCTTTGTCAGTGGTTGTTAGTTTCATAAGATAAATAAGCAGCAACTATGGCTTGTAGATAATATTGAAAAAGCTTCAACTTAAAGCCCTGGTGACGGCACGACAATGTTGCTGTTATTGAGTTTCAAAAAGAGAAGGGAACTCCAGAGAGAAAATTACTCTCTTTAAAGGATTTCCCTTCCCCTACAACGCTCACCTGGCATGACGTCATGCCGTAACTTCTCCACTAGTGAGAAGTGAGCAGTGTGAGCACGCGCACATCCATGTGCCTGCTGTCACTGTAGTCTGGAACAAAACGGGCGCCCGTGCCAGGGCACAAAACAGAGCCCAATAGAGACCCGTTTCGAGGCCCCCTTTAAAAAACTGCCAGTGCTCAGCACCGGTGAGACCCGGCTCACTTAAAGCCCTGCTAATAAGTCACACTCCTACAAGTGTTACAATTCTGGCAATTTCAGGACCCCAAAGTTAAACAAGCATTTGCAATGCAATAGGTCTCGCAATTGCGAGATTTTGAGCTATTGGCATTGTAAATGACAATGCCTTTTATTTATGTGTTTAAAAAACCTACAATAATAAAAGGCATTGTCATTTACAATACCAATAGGTCAAAGTTTATAAAATGCGAGACCTGTTGTATTGCAAATGCTTGTTTTCAAGCGCCCCATAAAGCATTTTCACGCTAATAGAGGCCACGCCCCTTTGTTTGGATGAGGGGCATCTAAAGAAAGGTCCGCTGCCGCTGTTAAAGGAAAGGTCGCTGTGATCTGTACTGGGAATATTTTCCGAGCTATGGAGTTGCAGAAATGTTTTGCAAATACGAAAAAGAAATCTGATTGAACTGCATGTAACTTTTCTGGTTACTTATTTTAGATTCTAAAATGTGCTTCTGTGTAAAAAACATTACATGGATTGGGGGATGGGGGTTGGTTGAAGGTGATCTAATGTGTCATGTAAGTGTTAGTAAAAACATGGGACACCGCATAGTGTCAACTATATTTAATGTACTCCCTGATAAAACATTAAAACAATTCATTACCAAATCCCTTATTCAAAAATGTCACCAAAACTAGTAAAAAAAGAGAGCTGTTGAACCAAGATTGTCCCTCTTCAGTGTCCTGGTCTAATGGCAGTGTCATTTGTGATGTTTCCATAGAGAGAGTGACACAGACATCTCTCAGCGATGTTATAAACACCACATACTCCCCGTGTCCTGTCTGAATTATACCCAACTATCCCGGCCCTCTACACAAATTATTTTATTTGATCACTTTTGTCTTAGCTGTTGTTAATTAACCTATTCACAGAAAGAAAGCTTAGTGAATCACTAATCTTTTTTCTGCAAGTGAGTGGTCTTTCTCCTGAGAACAAGTAACAAAGCAGAAGGACAACATTTACCCAGAGAAAATGTGCCCCGAATTATGCCCAGAACTTCAAGTTTAATTCACAGATAAGGCACGAATAAGGCACAACTGCCCATCAAAAAAGCTTGGCATTTGAGCCATGAGATAATTACCATCTGGCACAAGGTTAGCCAACTCACCCCCACACACACACAAAGCTTCTTTGCAAGGCCCATGAGCAATGGTAGTGCAATGCTACTCAGCCACTAAAAGTGTAACAGCTCTACTCAATCAATCAATCATGTCACTTATAAAGCGCACTACATACCCGCGAGGGTCTCAAGGCGCTGGGGGAAGAGGGGGGTGGTGCTGCTACTGATCGAAGAGCCAGGTCTTGAGGAGTCTTCTGAAGGCCAGTAGGTCTTGGGTCTGTCGGAGGTTGGTGGGGAGGGTGTTCCAGGTCTTGGCGGCGAGGTGGGAGAAGGATCTGCCGCCGGCGGTCGTTTTCCGGATGCGGGGGACTGTGGCGAGGGCGAGGCTGGTTGAGCGGAGCTGGCGGGTGGGGGTGTAGAAGCTGAGTCGTCTGTTGAGGTAGGCTGGTCCGGAGTTGTGGAGTGCTTTGTGTGCGTGGGTGAGGAGCTTGAAGGTTATCCTCTTGTTGACAGGGAGCCAGTGCAGGTCTCTCAGGTGGGGTGTGATGTGGCTGCGTCGGGGGATGTCAAGGATAAGACGTGCAGAGGCGTTCTGGATGCGTTGCAGCCGTCTCAGGAGCTTAGCCGTCGTTCCTGCGTAGAGGGCGTTTCCGTAGTCCAGCCTGCTGGTGACGAGGGCCTGGGTGACTGTTTTTCTTGTTTCGGTGGGGATCCACTTGAAGATCCTGCGGAGCATTCGGAGGATGTTGAAGCAGGATGAGGAAACGGCGTTGACCTGCTTAGTCATGGAGAGGGTGGGGTCGAGGATGACCCCTAGGTTGCCTACGTGGTCGGTGGGTGGCGGGGCTGTTCCCAGTGATGTTGGCCACCAGGAGTCGTCCCAGGCTGAAGGGTTGGAACCAAGGATGAGGACCTCCGTCTTGTCCGAGTTCAGCTTCAGGCGGCTGGTCCTCATCCATTCGGCGACGGCCTTCATTCCTTCGTGGAGGTGGGCTTTGGCGGTGTGAGGGTCTTTGGTGAGGGAGAGGATCAGCTGGGTGTCGTCGGCGTAGGAGATGATGTTGAGGTTGTGCTGTCGGGCGACGTGGGCGAGGGGTGCCATGTAGATGTTGAACAGCGTTGGGCTGAGGGAGGAGCCTTGGGGTACGCCGCAGATGATCTTGGTGGCCTTGGATCGGAAGGGGCGAGGCGGACGCTTTGTGTTCTGCCGGAAAGGAAGGATGTGGTCCAGTCCAGGGCCTTCTCTTGGATCCCGGCGTCGTGAAGGCGTGTTCGTAGTGTGTGGTGGCAGACCGTGTCGAAGGCGGCTGATAGGTCCAGGAGGATGAGGGCTGCTGTTTCTCCGTTGTCTAGCAGGGTCCTGATGTCATCGGTGGCGGCGATGAGGGCGGTTTCGGTGCTGTGGTTGCTGCGGAAGCCGGACTGGGAAGGGTCCAGGATGTTGTTCTCCTCGAGGTAGCGGGTCAGTTGTTTGTTGACGATTTTCTCGGTGACCTTCACGGGGAACGGGAGCAGAGAGATGGGTCGGAAGTTCTTGAGGTCCTTGGGGTCTGCCTTGGGTTTCTTGAGTAAGGCGGTGATCTCGGCGTGCTTCCAGCTTTCCGGGAAGGTTGCTGTCTCGAAGGAGATGTTGATTATTTTCCGGAGATGGGGCGCGATGGCTGTACTGGCTTTGTTGAAGATGTGGTGAGGGCACGGGTCTAGCGGTGAACCGGAGTGGATGGTGTTCATGATCTCGCTGGTGTCCTCGTCGTTGATGTTGGTCCAGGAGAGCAGGCGGTTGGTGGTTGTGGGGGCAGTGGTCTCGGTGGTTGCCGGGGCGGTCGTGGTGTTGAAGCTGTCGTGGATGTCGGCGATTTTGCGGTGGAAGAAGGTGGCCAGTGAGTCGCATAGGTCTCGCGACGGCTGGATGTCGTTGGTGTTGGAGCTGGGGTTGGAGAGTTCCTTCACGATGTTGAAGAGCTCTTTGCTGTTGTGTGCATTGTTGTCTAGGCGGTCTTTGAGTGAGGCCCTTTTGGCGGATCTGATGAGGTGATGGTGACTGCGGGTGGCGCTCTTGTGGGCGGCGTAGCTGTCCGCTGTCCGTTCGTGGAGCCAGATCTTCTCCAGTTTTCGGCATGTTCGTTTGGAGGCCTGGAGGTCTTCGGTGAACCAGGTGGCTTTCTTGCTGGTGTGGCTGTTGGGCGGATTCTTGAGCGGGGCGTGGGTGTTGGCGCTGTCGTCGATCCACTGTCTGAGGTTGCGGGCGGCGGTGTCGGGGTCGGAGGGTTCGGCGGGTGGGCTCAGGGCGAGGGTTGTGGTTAGCTGGTCTTCCGTGACTCTGCTCCAGCAGCGGCGAGGCATTTGTTCGGTGCGGTGGTGCGTGGTGGGCTTCCTGTAGGTGAAGTGGATGCAGTGGTGGTCAGTCCAGTGGGGTTCGGAGGTGTGGTTGAAGGAGACGTGTGGGCTTGCGGAAAAGATGGAGTCGAGCGTGTGGCCGGCGGCGTGGGTGGGTGTAGTCACGAGCTGTCTGAGTCCGAGGGTGGCGAGGTTGTCAATCAGGGTGGTGGAGTTGGTGTCCTTGTTGTTCTCGAGGTGGAAGTTCAGGTCCCCGAGGAGGATGTAGTCCGTGGAGGCGATGGCGTGTGTGCTGACGAAGTCAGCGATGGAATCGCTGAACTGTGGTCGAGGTCCGGGGGTCTGTAGATGAGGGTACCTCTGAGGGTGGTGTTGGGATCGGTGTGGATCTGGAAGTGCATGTGTTCGGCGGTGCTGAGGGTGTCGTCGGTGTTGGTTGAGACTCTGAGGGTGTTCCTGTGGACGATGGCGATGCCTCCTCCGACTCCGTTGGTGCGGTCCCTGCGGGTGATCTTGTATCCATCCGGGATGGCAATGGCGATGTCGGGGCTGAAGCGGGATTCAGCCAGGTCTCCGTCAGGAATGCGACGTCTGGGGAGGTTGAGTCGAGAAGGTCCCAGAGTTCGATGGCGTGTTTGCGGGCGGAGCGGGTGTTGAGGAGGATGCATCTGAGGTAGTTGGGTTCTTTCCTGGGCGGTGGTTTGGCGGGGCGGGTGCTGGCGAAGCTGCAGTTCCGGCAGGTGAAGGGCCCTTGGGTGCGCTTCGGGGTGGCCTGGTAGCAGGCGTGATCTTTTCCGGGGTTGAGTGCGTGGAGGGTGCTGGCGTCGTATCGGCGTCTGTTGATGTGGCGGGCGCGGGGGATGCCCGGACCAGGGGGTCTGGCGCTGGGCGCGGTCACGGCGCGGACGGGCGCAGACGGGCTTGCCTTAGGCGCGCCTTCGGCGCGCCAGCGGCGCGGCCGCGCAGCGGTCGCCATAAATGGGGAGGTGGGAGGGAGGAGCAGGGAATGGGGCAGCGAATGGGCAGTGAGGGGGCGGGGCCGCAGGGGCGCAGCGGCGGGAAACAGGCACAGAAGGGAAAAAACGAGCACAATCAGGGGCAGCAAGGGGGCACAGAAAGGAAAAAAAACGAGCACAATCAGGGGCAGCAAGGGGGCACAGAAAGGAAAAAACTAGCACAATGAGGGGCAGCAAGGGGCACAGAAAGGAAAAACGAGCACAATCAGGGGCAGCAAGGGGGCACAGGAAGGAAAAAACGAGCACAATCAGGGGCAGCAAGGGGGCACAGAAAGGAAAAACGAGCACAATCAGGGGCAGCAAGGGGGCACAGAAAGGAAAAACGAGCACAATCAGGGGCAGCAAGGGGGCACAGAAAGGAAAAAAACGAGCACAATCAGGGGCAGCAAGGGGGCACAGAAAGGAAAAAACTAGCACAATGAGGGGCAGCAAGGGGGCACAGAAAGGAAAAACGAGCACAATCAGGGGCAGCAAGGGGGGCACAGAAAGAAAAAAACGAGCACAATCAGGGGCAGCAAGGGGGCACAGAAGGGAAAAACAAGCACTATCAGGGGCAGCAAGGGGGCACAGAAAGGAAAAAATGAGCACAATCAGGGGCAGCAAGGGGGCACAGAAAGGAAAAAACGAGCACAATCAGGGGCAGCAAGGGGGCACAGAAAGGAAAAAACAAGCACAATCAGGGGCAGCAAGGGGGCACAGAAAGGAAAAACGAGCACAATCAGGGGCAGCAGCAGGGCACACAGACGGAGCTGTGTGGTGGGGAGCGACCTACCAGTCAAGGTCAGGGGTCGCTCTCTTCACCACGCAGCGGCCGCCATAAATGGGGAGGTGGGAGGGAGGAGCAGGGAATGGGGCAGCGAATGGGCAGTGAGGGGGCGGGGCCGCAGGGGCGCAGCGGCGGGAAACAGGCACAGAAGGGAAAACGAGCACAATCAGGGCATCAAGGGGGCACAGAAAGGAAAAAAAACGAGCACAATCAGGGGCAGCAAGGGGGCACAGAAAGGAAAAAACTAGCACAATGAGGGGCAGCAAGGGGGCACAGAAAGGAAAAACGAGCACAATCAGGGGCAGCAAGGGGGGCACAGGAAGGAAAAAACGAGCACAATCAGGGGCAGCAAGGGGGCACAGAAAGGAAAAACGAGCACAATCAGGGGCAGCAAGGGGGCACAGAAAGGAAAAAACGAGCACAATCAGGGGCAGCAAGGGGGCACAGAAAGGAAAAAAAACGAGCACAATCAGGGGCAGCAAGGGGGCACAGAAAGGAAAAAACTAGCACAATGAGGGGCAGCAAGGGGGCACAGAAAGGAAAAACGAGCACAATCAGGGGCAGCAAGGGGGGCACAGAAAGGAAAAAACGAGCACAATCAGGGGCAGCAAGGGGGCACAGAAAGGAAAAACAAGCACAATCAGGGGCAGCAAGGGGGGCACAGAAAGGAAAAAACGAGCACAATCAGGGGCAGCAAGGGGGGCACAGAAAGGAAAAAACGAGCACAATCAGGGGCAGCAAGGGGGGCACAGAAAGGAAAAAACGAGCACAATCAGGGGCAGCAAGGGGGCACAGAAAGGAAAAACGAGCACAATCAGGGGCAGCAGCAGGGCACACAGATGGAGCTGTGTGGTGGGGGAGCGACCTACCAGTCAAGGTCAGGGGTCGCTCTACTGAGAGGTACAAGTACTCTCCACTAAAGTAAGGCAGTCTAGCGCAAAGTGTTGGTATTTTGTGGATGAACATTCAGCAGGCACGCTGAGCAGTGCTGGTACTGTCCCATTAAACGTAGATTGGGCCTATTATACTAAAAATAACGTTCTTCTAAAGGTTGAGCAAACTTGCTTTGAAGTACTCCTAAAACCACATCACATGTGTATGTGGCACTCCTCGCGCCTGGTCTGTGGTGTTGCATGCATGTTGCACTCCTCGCGCCTGGTCTGTGGTGTTACATGCATGTGCATGTCGCACTCCTTGCGCCAGGTCTGTGGTGTTACATGCATGACGCACTCCTCCCGCCTGGTCTGTGGTGTTACATGAATGTGCATGTCGCACTCCTTGCGCCAGGTCTGT